>PVIC010044553.1:0-14951 GCA_004025085.1 Thryonomys swinderianus
TATTGCATCTGACTTTTTGCACGTTGCATGTCTTCAGATTTTTATCCATGCTGTAATAAGTGCTCAGATTTCCTTCAGACTGAATACAATGTTTCCATTTTAATGGTTGTAAAAAATTTCCTTTCTATCCATTATATGTTTAGGTGTTTACTGTTTTTAGTAACTATAGCTGCAGCTATGAAATCAGGTTCAGTCTTTAAAGTTATCCAAATTTTCTTGTTGACTCAAATAATGACTGAAAATTACTGTAAAAATGGTAAATCTAAAGCATTAAAAAGCTCAAATTAAAATATCTTTATAGTGTAATCAGAGACAAATGTATTTTAAGATTCATTTAAGATTTTATTTAAGAAGTAAAGAAAAAGAGTTGCTGAAAGGTGTGACTTTGCTGTCCACCAAGCAGAGATTACATCATCTTGGTCAGTTTGTTCACTCACTATAAAAGGACAGAATGTGCATTTCCTTGATACTATTGAGAATGAGTTGGCAAGGGATCTCTGCTTTGAGATGGACATGAAGATGAAACAGAAGATGTTCTAAAAGCCCTTAAAACTGTTTTTTTCCCCAATAATTGTTAACATTTTTAGATTGCAAAACCGGATAAGGAAATTTCTGGCACATATTTTATTTCAGACAGCAAGTTGCTAATGAGAAAAACAGTCAGACATCAGGAAAGTAAAGGGCAAAATTACATATAATAATTTTGGTAGTTTAAAACATGTTTTTTATATGAAGAACTCTGATAACAACCCTGTATCGATGTTCCCATTTCCTTCAAGGGAAGGGAACTTTAAATTGAATTTTATTTTCTTGCCTCAGGTAAAAAAAAAGAACATTTTTTCATTCATCATTTATACCCTGCCTGGTGTAAGAATTAGGTGAGGCAACTGAGAGAATATTAAAGAATATAATTTAAGAATAAAGCCAGACTTCTCCAGCTTATCCTTTCTTGTTCAGACACTGACTTTTTCTCTGAGAATATCAAGAGAAACTTTAACAAAAACCACAAAGCTGGTGACTGTGGGGAAATAGGTTGGCACCGGGATGGCAGTGGCCGTGTCCTGTCTATCTAGGCTTGGTCAGTTCAGCTTGTCTTATAATTAGGATTTTCTTGGCCTGTAAATAAAATAGCCATATGCTCTAGATTTTCTGGGACAACTCCAATTAAAACATTCTTTCCTGTTGTTAGACCATGTGTCAGACCATGTGTTCTAATATTTTTATGAAAAATATAGTCAGTTTAGCCCATCAGTTTCCTTGGTGGGCTTCTCCTTCAAGGTCGTCAGAAGCCTCTCTGTGGGTTTGGCACTGTATCCTTCCTATTGTATGAGATTCAGCACATGTCTATGCGTTCTGTGAATCCCAGTCTGAGTTCTTTACCCATCTCTTGTCACCTTCCTTCTTTCATCCCCTCCTTTACCTATAGTGTTACTCTCTGCCTAGCATTTGATCACATACCATCTTAAATTGTCCTTATTGTTATTCGTGGGTTAGTCTCATCACATTTTCTCAAAACAGCACTGAATTTCTCCTGCAACTTCCACCAGTCCTTATACTGTGCTAGACATATACCTCTTCTGTCTGTCTGTCTGCCTGACTGCCTGCCTGTCTATCCATCTACTATTGTTTTTTTAAAGTTTGATTTGTGTGTGTTGTTGTTGTTTAAGACAAATTATTTTTTTACTTGAATTCTTTATTGGTACATTTTATATACAGTTCACAATCACACTCAACATTGGGGAATTTGTACCAGTATATGACAGAAGTTAATTCTCATTTTTACCCATATCCTTACCCACCCTCTACCCCCCTTATATACATGCTATTTCTTTTTCTTTCTGAATCATATTTATTCTTTCCCCTCACTACATTCCCCCACCATATTCCCTTTGAGTATTTCCTATTTTACAAAATCTATCATACATTCTAGAACTCATTTACATCTACAGTTTCTCATACCAGAGAAAAGATACGGTATTTACATATCTGTGATCTATTTATTTCACTTATTAGTGTGTCCTTAAAGTGTATCCATTTGCAGATAAATGAATAAAACATTCTTTACCTCTAATCCTAGTGTTCTGAGGAATCTCCACACTGATCTCCACAGTAGTTGTAAAAATCTACAATCCCACCAACAGTAGAGAAAGGTTCCTTTCTCCCGCAGCCTTGCCAGCATTTATTGCTGGTTGATTTCATAGTAGCAGCCATTCTTTGTGGAGTAAGATGAAATCTCAGAGTTGTTTTCATCTGCATCTCTTGAATGACCAGTGATGTTGAATATTTCTTCATATGCTTTCTGGCTGCTTTTACTTCAAGGCAGAAATTATTTTTGAAAATTCTCTACCAGAATCTTTCAGTGAACCTGTAAATAGTTTTAGTTAAATTCTACTACATTCTAGTCAGATTTCAAAAGTATATATTCAGTAGCAGATTTCTATTTTAGGATGTTTGATTTACACACACATACACACACACACACGCACATATACACTCTTATGAATATAACATGGTGGAAGGTAGAACCTAAACCATGGTTTCTGGGGGAAAGGTAGATTCTACAATTTTGATCTATTGTCCTAGATACAGTTATAGAGTGCTATCATTTCTTTTCTTTTTTTTTATGCTATTCTTCTTACCATCTCCTCACTATGGTTAACCTCCTAAGTCTTGGTTCTCTCTAAACAGTTGCCCCATGGGAGTTATTTACAAAGGAGACTCTGTTAGTTCTAGGTGATTTCAGTCAAATCAGCATCCTGCACCCATACAAGTAACTCACAGGTGGGTAGTAGGTGTAAGACCTGGGGTGAGGAAGAGGGAGTGGGAGTCTGGGGAGATACGGACAGTACGAGGAATCAGGGAGCTTTTCTGGAGTGTTCACAGCAGATGAGACCCTGTAGGTCTAGAGTAGGTCTTGGACATGTGTATGTTGAAGATGCTGGTGATTCAGATTTCAGAGATCCAAAGTACCAATCAGTTTTTTGTGGACCATCTTTAAGGCCATTTATCATCATGTCACTATCACCCTCTGCTCCCTTTCTTTCAATATTTTTTTTTCTGGGGAATTGGAATATTTAAGATTAATTTGCCAAATTGACCCTGTTAGTTTTATAAAAGTTATTTCAATTCTTGCTTATTAGATGTTTGTTCTGCAGGGAAAGATTTAAGATAAATATTGACTGTTATAAATGCAATTTAAGCTGTTTCATGAGATTTCTTTGTAAATAGTACTGATTCTATATTTAATTTAGGTTCTTTAACATGAGCTCACCAACTGTTAACAAAAGAAAAGTGAATTATTCTTAATTTGCTTAGATTAGTAATTTTATCTCAAGAATAGACATTTCATTTTATAACTTTAAAAATAGAATTTAATTTGTAATCTCAGTAAGTATAAATAGTTTTCTGTATTTCTATAGATTCCTTTCCTGCCCAAGCCAAAAACAAAAACACAACCTCTGGCAATATCAAAACAGACCCAAATTTGTTAAAAGTACATAACATTTTATTCTCCACAATTTTTTTGCTCTTTATAGAGTAGTGAAATTTCCTCAGTATAAATCCTTCAATCTGAGGAAAAGTATTAGCACTTTTAAAATCTATTAAACACAAAGTTCCTTCAACTACTAGGTATGTAAAATGGAATGCCTTTGTACTACAGAATGGAATGTGTACACTTGTTTATAAATGATTTATGTTAATCCATGTCTGTCAGTAAATAAATAACAAAATAATGGGGACTCTTCTATTAGCTGGAAAAAAATTACAAACCTTACATTCACTCCCTCCATCATTTTTCTTAAGGAAAACTCAAGTTTTAACAAATGCTTATGCTCCAGACTGAAGCATAAATGTAAACCCTACTTTTTTCTATATTGGGGATAAAGGTATAGATCACTCTTCCCTGCACTGTGCGCATCTGCTCATGTAAAACTGCAGATGAAGCCACTCCTACTGCACAGGTGCTTGAATTGTGTGAATGTCCTGCCAGAGTACAGTTTCTTCCACACCTATACTACAGCGTGTGGTACCTTACAGTCACTGTGCTCTAACAGATGCCCTATACCATGGTTTGTCATGCAAATTCCATGGTGCCAATGACCATGCATTTTTAAAAGGTGCTTTGGTAGCTTCCTGTTATTTATAATTTTATGAAGAAAAAAATCTACAATGATATCTTCAGGTTTAATTTAATTGAAGAGTACCCTGTGACTGCAGGGAGTTTGTAAAACACAAAATAAAAGTTAACCTATTATATTTTGTTTAGGTGAATAAGGATTTTTTGCTATTCTACAAACAAAATAAGATTTAAAAATAAATTGGAACCTTGGATGATAAAACTAATACAAGATGCAATTGTCTTCCTCCTCTAAGGTTAAAATTTTTGTTTATCAGCCTTTTTTATTTTTAATTGATTATAATACATATATACTGAAAGCTATCAAACTGTCATAAGGAGACTGTCTTTTCTCCTCATGCTTTATACTGTTAGGGTTTCACATAATATTTCACGTTTAAAAAGGATTCTCTCCTAAGGAAACCTTGAAAGGCCTCTGATTTACATCAGAGGTTTTCTCTGAGATTCCTTTTGTTCTTCTCTTTATCTTATATAGCATATCAATATTCCTGAGCTTTTTTTAAAAATTTCTCCCCATTTCAGTAATCTATAAAGGTTCTTTGAGGACTATTAAATTAGATTCCGTTTCTTTGGCCTGACTTTCTAGGAAACCATAATCTGACTGCCCTAGCGATCCAAAGAATGTTTGCCCTGGTCCCCCACACATAGCGTGGTCCCAGATGGGTATGGGTCTCCACATCTCACTTGCCCTCGACATGTCCTGCTAATCCTCCTGCACCAAGGCTTGGCTAATCTCTTAGAATTGCCACGCGACATGAAGCCCACGTGCCGTCAGCTCCTTCCTGGTGAGGGCTGTCTCCTCACTGTGCCTTCGTGTGTCCTCACTTTGGTTTGTTATGTCTTGAAATTTGAGACTTTCACCTTCTCTCCACCTACTCTAACTCCTTGTTCTTCACAGACCATATACTCACGCTCCCTTTATTAGCATCCTAGGCTCACAATGATCTCTTCTTCCCATGGGTTCATAATTTAATCTTGCCCAAGTACTTCCTTTGTTCTGTGGTCTTTCCACCATGATCAAAGATTCTACGTTTTTAAAAATGTTTATGAGATCTGAGGGATCTAGTCCTGAAGGTGGAAGGAAAAAGAACACTTAACTGTGATTATGGGCCCTGACTTTGGTCTCAGTTATGTCACTCACTGATTCTACCCTTTAAACCAAATAAATCACTTAAACTTTCATATTCTTGCTTTTTCCCCTGTACAGTGCCGATAATAATCTCTGCTATTTTTTTAAAAAGAGATGTCACAGATGGAATGGTCTCACTGCTTGTCTTGGGTCCCTCCTTACTGGAGTCACACTGGGTGAAGAGAGAGCTGTCAGGTCACTCTAGTGGAGAAACCATCCAGAGCTTACAGCCTGTAATCAGACGATCATGGGAATGTACCTCACAAGGCATTGCTGGTGCATTTGTTTCTTCTCTACATTCTCTAGTCCTGAGGGCTTTAAGTGCTTTTTATTTATTAGTGACTTCCACATGTCTGGGGAAGTCTGGAACTCTCTAATATGCTTCCTTGCTATATATCTAAGTTTGATCTTTCTTTTTAAAGTTCTCACTTGCTTCTCAAGTTTAAAATATCCAAACCAAACACTTGCTTACTACATTTCCATCTAAAACCATATATATATGCATGCCTTGGGGAAGGGTACTGGGAGCTGAATTTAATCCTGAGATCTAAAGTAGTTTTAGCACAAGATGCAACAGTATTTTTACATGATTATTTGTTCACCTGTTTCCTGTCTGTACTGGAATTATTTTCCACTAATTTAGCACAGCAGGAGCATACTGATAATTAGGATGGAATAATTGGTAGGATCATAGGAGAAACTGTACCATGAAGTTTTCCTCTGTTGACCTCCCATGAACATCTCTCTTATATGAACTGTGCTAGCCAAACATAACCAATTTCCGCCTTTCCGGTTCTTTCACTTCTCTGCCCTTCTAATAAGGCCTCGTAATTAGAAGCAATTGTGTTGCTTCAGACAGTCAGATTACAATACCACCAATTGGGTAACAGAAACATTCTATTAATGATATCAGTAATCATACCGCACACATTTTTTAGATCTTTATCATACTATTTGACGTCCTAAGTGCTACTCATGTGTATTATTTCATTTAATCTTGGAGTCTGGGCCTGAAGATGCATCTTACTACTTTGGTTCCTTGGGATGGTTTCTAAAGTGGCATCAATAGCAGTTTATCTCCTCTTCTCCACTGAGGGAAGAACAGCTTCACTTGGGGGCTGACTGTATGCTTTTTGACGTTAATATCCATCTTAAGACAGTAATCTTTTCCTTACATCAACCTCAAATTCTGAGAACTTTTACTATACTTTACCCTTTGATGGCTTTGATTCCTTATAGGATTCTTGGAACACATAAACGAGATAATAGTAACTAGTATTTGTTGGGTGCTTACTTTATCCCATATATTATCCAGAATGCTTTACTTGCTTGAATTTATTCATACTTCATAACTACCCCATGAAGTAGGTAGCTTTATCAGAACTAGTTATAAAGGGAAAAATGGAAACCGAAAGAGACTGTATGCCATTTAACAATGTCTTTCTAATAAATGGGGAGGTTAGAATGTGAATCCAGCAGTGCGATTACAGAATCTGGTCTCTTATGCAGCATATATCCGAATATTTATTCTTTCATAACATTTATACTTTAACATGTTTACTGATACTTGTAGAGGAGCTTATTATGTGCTAGACAGGCAGCACAGTGCAGACATACAGCTTGTACTCTGTGGGAGAAGATGGATCTGAACAGATAATAATGAGCGTGAGGTGTGTTACAAAATTGAGGACCACTGTACTGTGAGATCATAGAGCAGAGGGACCTAGACTAATCTGTGGATCATCAAGGGCCACGAGACAGGACCTTTCAGTGGAGGCATTAAGGTGTGCATATATAAGTTAAGCACAGGGGAAGAGAGGAAGCTCAGCAGTGAGCAGAGAAATTCTCAAATAGCTTGAAAGGGTCCTGCAAAGAGGCAAGCCAGGTGCAGCAATGCTAGCGGACTGAGTCCCTCTAAAAAGCACCAGTTCCTCTCACAAAGGACCTCAAACATTATCCTAAGAATATGATGTCTCATTCTAAGGTCCTAGGATATCTACTGAAAAGATCTGAAGATTGTACAGTTTTGAAAAGCCTGCTCCAGCTATAGTGAGAAAACAATGGGGGAGAGAGTGTCTTGGTTAATTTTGTGTTGCCATGACAGAATACCCGAAACTGGATAATTTATGAAGAAAATATATGTATTTCTCTTTATTTCTTTTGTTTTTAACTGAGGTTAAAAAAATTAAGAGCATGCCACTAACAGCTGGCTTTATGCCTTGTCATAACATGGTAGAAAGGCAAAATATCTTGAGCAAGAGTCAGAAAGGACCCAATTTGCATTTGTTACAACCTATTCTCATGAAAACTAACCCATCCCTGAACTGACACTAATCCCTCATGAAAACATAAGCTCTCACCTCTTAATATTGTTAAAATGGCAGCTAAATTTCAACATGAATTTTGAAGGAGACCTCAAATAATAGAGATAGAAGACTTCCAGAACAGAGTCCTGACCAGCAGCAGGGAGGTGAGGAAGTGGATAGGGTCAAATACACGTATGAGGTAAAATGGAAAGAATTAGGTGTTTGGATACATAGGATGAGAGGAAAGGAATCAGGCTTTCTATCTGAACAAAGTTTGATGTTGGGAATAGAAATGGCAAAGAGAAATGGAATTTCTCTAGATTTGGGTGAAATGACTGATGGAATAACAGTTTGAGGCAGTACTGAAATGCAAGTGACTGATTAACCAGGCAGGTAGATTATAAAGGTCTGAAGCACAGCAAACTATAATTGGCTGTAGTTTTCTTTATACTAAAATGGACAGTTTTCTATTTTACTGTTTCCAAAATTAAGATATATCTTAAAATCAGTCTATTAAAAGATGTTTTTCTTTTGAATATTTTGAATATTCTTTTGAATATTTTGAATATTATTGACAAGTTATAATTTTATTTTATAGGATATTCTGTAACATGAGAGTATTCTATAAAATATAATTACTTTGTACTTAATGGTGTTTAAGAAATCAAAAAGTCATTAAAACATCTTTCAATTTGAAAGAAGATATGTTAGCCAAGGTAAAATTTAGCACTAGCACTGAATTTTGGCACAAATTGTCAAAGTCCAACTTAATGTGACTTTAACGTAATTATTAGCAAGCTTGAAGTGCTTGTTCTTTTCAAATAAGTCCAAATCATTCCTTCCTTCATTTCTATCTCCAACTCAATTTTGGTTACGCCATTGACTTTATGAGCAGTTTCTGTCTACCTACTGCAAAGGTATGCTTTGTCAACCTCGAACAGAATAATGTGCTTTAGAATTACAAGAACTTAAATTAATGGGGTTTTACTGTGGCATGTTTACCTCTTTCCTGGGCATATATTGTTGAATTTTTAGTAATTGTGGCAGCTTTTCACATGTTCATTGCCTCTATCCTTAGCCACTGAGGTGAGAGAAGAGTTATAAAAAAGGGAAAACTTAGTTTAACAGAAAAAAATTTAGACATTCCATTCTCAAATCTTACATCACCTTCTGTTTAAGGTGGGTTTTGTCTAGTATACTGTTGTCCATTACTAATTTTAATATTTATACATGTGCATATAACCTTCCTGACTAGACTTTTACCTGAAAAGGGAGAAAACAAATAAAGCTACTTGTATATAAAGAAATAAATAAGATAAATAAAATAAATAAAAATAAATCTACCCACTATAGTCTTTAGTTGATCTACTCTACTTGCTTTTTCTGCTCCACTCCCACCTGATCTTCCTGTGATCCTACAGGTCTCAGATATGATACCCATCAGCACAGCCAACACATAAAGGAACTTTCAAAAACCAAATTTTGCTTGTTAACTTGTTCCATGTAACCAGTATTACTCTAACACCAAAACCAAATAAAGCTACTACAAGAAAGAAAACTAC
The DNA here is from genome assembly GCA_004025085.1 of Thryonomys swinderianus. NCBI lineage: Eukaryota > Metazoa > Chordata > Mammalia > Rodentia > Thryonomyidae > Thryonomys > Thryonomys swinderianus. The sequence continues at coordinate 9,136 of PVIC010044553.1, forward strand.
AGAGCAGTATCTCTTTGAATATCAATGCCAAAATCCTCAAAAATTAAATTAATTAGTGTATAAAAAGGATTATACATCATGATCAAATGAGATTTCTTATAGATGTGCATGGCTTGTTTAAATGAAAAATTCATTAGTATAATGCAGTGGGTTAAAGAAAAAAACATATCAATTGATACAGAAAAATCATCTGACAAAATACTTATACTCTGATAAAAACTCCCAGCAGATGAGCAACACAGAGGAACTTCCTCAACTTGGTAAAGAACATCTACAAAAACATCCACCGATAATATCATGCTCAATGATGAGATATTGTGTGTTTTTCTCTTAAGAACACAAAAAAGCTGAGGACTTCTTTCTCACCATTTGTATTTCAATGTACCCGCAATGAAGCCAGTGTAATAAAGCCAGGAAATAAACTGTATATACACTGAGAAAAAAGTGTTAAAATAAACCTTCACCAAGAAACAAAGGGAAACACTGGAGGTCCCTTTTGGAATTTATAGGTGTTTCTGGTTTCATATTTGATTTCTATTTCCAAAAGTATCCACTGTTATCTTTAATTATTGCTTTCTAAAGTTTTTTGGATTTAGTTTCTTGTTCTTTTGATACCTTTTTTTAAAAATCTTTATAGGTACATTTTTAAAATGGAAATTTAGGCCACATGGACTTTAATCTTTTTTTTTTTTTTTTTTTTTAAAGACAGGGTCTCGCTTTGTAGTTCAGGCTGGCCCTGGCCCTGAGCTCACTATGGAGCAATCCTCCTGCCTGTGCCTCCTGAGTTCTGGGATTACAGGTATGAGCCACCAAGCCCAGCATTTGTGGTATGTGGTACTGATGGCTGGTTGGTGTAGCCACCACGCTCAGTATTGTTGTATGTGGTTACTGGGTATTGAACCAGGGACGTTGCACTTGCTAGGTAGGCGCCAGAACCACTGAGCTAATCCTCTGGCCCAACTTCAATCTTCTTTTAAACATATGCATTTAAAGCTATGATTTTCCCCTTAACTTTTGCCTTATCTGCTTCTAGACATTTTATTATGTCATATTTTCATTATTTAGTTGAAAATGCTTTCTGATTTTATTGCATCTTTTTCTCAGACCTACAGATTATCTTAATATGTCTTGGTTAATTTGCAAACATTTTTGGAAGTTTTCTAGTAATTTTACTATTATTCATTTTTAGTTTGATTCCATCATAGTCAGAGAACATACTTTGTATCATTTCAAATTTGTTGAGATTATTTTTATGGTCTAGCATATCGTCCATCCTTCTGCCCCAACCACCACAATGAGCTTAGGACTTTCACACTGAGCCACATCCCTGGCTCCTTCAATATTTTATCTTATTTTATTTTATTTTTTTAATTTTATGACAGGGTCTCACCCAGTCATTAATTTGTCCAGGCTAAGCTCAGACTTACACCCTTCCTGCTTTCAGAGTGCTAGGATTACAAATTTGTGCTACCATGCCCAGCCATACAATTTATTTGTATAAGTATTCTTGTCTTTCTGGAAACAATGTATATTTTGTAGTTGCCAAGTATACTGCTTTTTGTACTTGAATTAGGTCAATTGTGTTGTTCAGATCCTCTACATCTTTACTGTATTTTTGTCAGTTTGTACTATTAGCTATTGAAAGAAGTATTATAATTCTCTCCAAATGATTGTGGATTTATTTAATTCTTCTAATTCTGTCAACTTTGCTTAATTATATTTTGAAACTATGTTTTTTTGGTATAAATCATAAATTCTTCCATGCATGCAAATGTAGGCCTGATTTATCTTACTGATAAGTGACCCTTCTTTATTATGAAATGTCCCTTTTTTCTTCCAGAAATATTTCTTGTCCTAAAATTTCTTTTGTCTGTTGCTAATGTGCTAGACCTGGTTTCTATTGGCTAATATGTGCAAGTCATGTTTTTTCATTCTTTTTCTTTAAAATTGTGTGTTCTTTAAGTTGAATCTCTTATAAATAGCATGGGGATTTTGACTTTATGTCGAGAAGGAATTTTGGTCTTTTAATTTGTGTAATAATCCATTAACATTTCATGTAATTAAGAAAGTTTTTGTCTTTATCTTGTTATTCATTTTCTTTTTCTTATTTGCTTTCATTTCTGTTCTTTATTAAGCGTTTCTTTTCTTTTTTTCTTTTTACAGAAAAAGCTTTAATTGCAAAGTTAGAAGCAAGAGAGTAAAAGACCTAGCTCAGCTAGCTGGAGGGGTTACACTCTGATACAGGGGTTCAGATGGACCACCTGCAAAGGCAGGGAGCCAGTTTCCAAGGACTGGCTAGGGAGGGAGTGGAGTCTGGTTGATCATTATGTCAGTTCTGCCATAGCTCAGGAATCTTCCTGGCTGAGGAATTGTTTCCTTCCCAGGAAAAGGTTGTCTTTCTGGTGGTCTTTGTCATATGGGGCTCAGCATTTCCTGGGAACTCTTCATGACTGAATTACTTCCAGTATATTCCAGTATATAGTACTTCTCAAATTGTGGTGAAGAACTAGTGTTGTTTTTGTTTTAGTTTCAAATCTATGATATAGGGGGAAGAGATGTAACTCCTAAACCTGCTAGATAGCCAAAACATGAGTACATGTTCTCTGAAACGGAAGAATGAGTTCTAGGAACAACGAGATTAAGAGTAGAAAAAATTTGTTGAAAGATTCTATGAGACAGAAGGAGGACTAGAAAGTGCTTTACCCTTATTTGCTTTTTCTTTGGGAAATCAAATGTTTGTATTATTTCCTTTTCTTCTTATTTTAACATATGATTGCTAGCTTTTAGAGGTTCAGAATTATCTTACGTGCTTCCTAAAAAGAAGGTTGGAGATTTAGCTCAATGGTTCCAGTGCCTGCGTAGCAAGCATAAGGTCCCTGATTCGATTCCCAGTAACCATATACAACAGTACTGGGCATGGTGACTCAGCCCACCAGCATTCAATCCCACATACCACAATGGCGGGTGTGGTGGCTCACACCTGTAATCCTAGCACTGGGAGGCAGAGGCAGAAGGATTTCTGAGTTCCAGGCTTGCCTGGGCTACATAGTGAGCTCAGGACCAGCCTGAACTACAAAGTAAGACCCTGTCTCAAAAAAAAAAAAAGGCAGACGGGATGCAAGTGAATTACTTTAATTTAGTCAAGATCGATTTTAAGCTTTATTATGATTGTTTCACTCTACTTTTGCCTCTATTATTGAGAAGCAGTCTTTTGGAGATCTCAAGCAGATGTGTGGATATTTCAGTTGACCTGGTGGGTCTCGTATCACTAGCTCTTCAGTACTACATGGTTGTAAATATGTATATGTACAAATCTATAGCCTCCCAGCTGCTGTCTTCTTGGTTTTTTTTTGTTTTTTTGTTTTGTTTTGTTTTTGCAGTTCCTGTGCTTGTTCAGATTAGGAGGTGGCATATGCTTATAGCTTTTTGGGCTCACTTCTCTGGGATTTTTACCCCAAATTCCAGCCACTTCAGTGACATTGAATTCCACTCCATCTCTTCAGCCCAGGAACTGCTACCTGCTCTGCTTCCTGCCTATGGATTGGACCAGGATGTATATGACATTCGTCGTGATGTGGTTACCTCCTGTTAGGGGTCATCTGCATTGCTCGCTTACCAATGTCTTGAGAGGATGATGTTATCTACTTTATCTTCTTGTTATAGTTATTTTCAGTGAAAGGGTTAATTCAAAATAAACCACTTTGTTATGGCTGGAACAAAAGGCTTTCTGTTTTATAATTGTCATACTATGTATTACAAATAAAAAACCTAAAGTAGTTAGAGAGATTGAAACAAGGAAATTACAAAAGCATAGAAACTGAATTGCAATCTATGGCACTTCAGTTTTAATCTAAGATTACCCCCAGTCTTTTGGGCTCAGCCTTCCATTTAGAATGTCCTTCCTTTCTCATCTTCAGTTTTTTTTCCCTTGACAAGAACTTTGAACATGGGCTGAGAAAAACCAAGATTTTATCTCTGGACTTCTGCCTCAAGTCCTTTCAAGAGCAAACAGGGTATAAATAAAGGAATACTATATAAGTGGCTGTCCTGACTTCCTAGCAGTGTTATATATGGTTAGCATGGCTTCGAAAGCAAGGATCACAAGGGCTCCTTCCCATAGTGATGTGGGAGTTTTAAGAATTTTACAGCCTTGGATGATTTCTTTTCATGCTCTATTTGACTTTTTGCCCTTTGATTAGAGCTATGAATTAGACACAACTCTGACTACTATTTCCTCCCATATCTGGGTCAGATTGTCCTGCCTCACCCCTAGAATAACAGAGAACACAGAGGTTTGAGTGGGCTGTGTTTTAGGAGAGCTGCTGGCCAAGAGGACCTGAACAGAGACTTCCCTGTGGCCAGGACAGAATAATCCTGACTACTTGAGGAGTTTGACCAAAGTGAATTCTAAACAAAAATGGCTAGGAATCTGCTTCAAAAGTGGAGGAGCATTAAAATTTGGCAATCGGCCGGGCGTGGTGGCTCACGCCTGTAATCCCAGCACTCGGGAGGCAGAGACAGGAGGATTGCTGAGTTCAAGGCTTACCTGGGCTACATAGTGAGCTCAGAGCCAGCCTGAACTACAAAGCGAGACCCTGTCTCAAAAAAAAAAAAAATTGGCAATCAAATTGACATATTCTTGTGATTAGAATGACTTAAAATGACTAAATTTTGGGGTCTAAAGGGACAGAGTTTCAGAAGGACAGCCTCAATGTCTGATTACTTTTTCTAGGCTTTGCCTCTATACAATGTTCTTTTAGTTGTCATATCTTTCAGGTACTTTAGCTACTGGTGTTTTGCTGGCCACTACCCTGTTCAATATGTGCTCATCAACAGCATGACTCACGGAGCAGTGTTTCCTATTCCAAAATCTGGGGTGAAGACTTTATGATAATCCTCCTGTCCTAACCTCACAGTGAAATGGTAACTTATAAATCTTATCTTCTGACCTTCACACCACTGTGGGAGGCCATTGCCTTCATTCCAAAGATATGGAAACTAAGGATCACAGAGGCTGAGGCATCCACCCAAGGTCTCAAAGCTTGAATATTTCAATGTTTATGTTCAAACTCAGTTCTGGATCTGCAACTCAGAGCTCTGCCTGCTGATGCTGAATAAGTACAAGGTAGATACATTTCCTCAAATTCTGAAGCCATCTGTAGAGAAAAAGGAAACTAAAAAAGGTTAGTCAAAGAAGTACCAAGTCTAGGATTCTTTCAAGTTTTTATGTCTCAAAATTTATTCCTACTCCTTGAATTCAGTCTGGTCATGTTTATTAAATACCTATTTGTGCTAACAACACATAATAATACAAAAACACAAAGTATTAGTATAAATTGGCACCGTCTCTAAAAGACAGGAATTTAATGATATTTATTATCTTCCACATGTGTGTAAACTTCACCCAGAAATTCTACTTTAGAAATTACTCATATGTGTCCATGAAGCCTACAACCTTAACTGAGAATATTGATAAATATATATGTACATGCAAAATTACAAGGGAGAGATGGAGGGAGGAGAGAAGAAGGGAGGAAGGGGGAGAGAGAAAGAGAGGGAGAGAGAGAAATAGAGACTGATTTTTAGCAACCATGGACTGACTGAATAGGCCAGCAGCAGGCCAGAAACCCTTAAGCAGATGCTGATGCTGCAGTCCACAAGAGGAAGTTTTTCTTCTTCAGGGAAATTTTAGTTCTGTTCTTAAAGACCTTCAACTGATTGGATGAAGCCTATTCATATTAACAAAACTGAGCTCCTTAAAGTCATTTTAAGCAGATGTTAATCACACTTACAAATCTTCCCAGCAACACATAACT
>PVIC010044554.1:0-14966 GCA_004025085.1 Thryonomys swinderianus
CCATGTCGTGGTTTCTTAGAATTGCTTTTGCTATTCTAGGTTTCTTGTGGTGGAACTTAGATTCTTTTGCTCTCATCTCAGCTTCAGAAACTCCATTGCAGTTCACAGTCAACACTCTATGTCCCCTTTCATGCCAGTGAAACTGCAGTTTATTCTTGCAGGTTCCCTGGGCCTTAGCTATAACAACGCTGCTTAGGAAAACATCACTCTCTTGTCTGGACAAGGAGAAGAGAACCGCAGCTATTGTTGAAATGCTTACATTGTAACCTGAGAGATTCTCAGGGCTTGCTTTAGCAGCCACCTGCCTAGACTGCAGCTTGCCGGCTTAATTCCTCTGATTAGCCACTGGTTCCTTTGAAGGCAATGGGAGAGTGTGGGATAACAGGAGGTTTCTCCACCAAAAAAGGAGCTGTAACTCAGAACGTCTGGCTGATAACTCAATTTCAGAAACTGTATTGATGCTTACATAGTGTCCTCTTTAGCCCTTATTTTCTCAGAGAAACCATTGTTTGTTTCTGGTACCTCCTTTGAAACCAATGGGAAAGGGTGGGATAATAGGTGATTTCTCCACTATATAAGGAGCTGGAATGCAGAACATCTTGCTGTAAACTCAGTTTCAGAAAATGAATTGATGACTACATGTTGCCCTCTGTAGCCCTTGTTTTTGCAGAGAAACAACTGTTTGTTCCTGCATGCCCCAGTGAAACCAATGGAAGAGAGTGGGATAACAGGAACTTTCTCCCTCAAACAAGGAGCTGGAACTCAGATCCTTTTGCTCTGATGTCAGCTTCAGAAACTGCATTGCAGTTCACAGCCAACACTCTGTGTCACCTTTTATGCCAGAACAACTGCAGTTTATTCCTGCAGGTAACCTGGGCCTTAGCTATAAAAAGGCCACTTAAGAAAATATCACTCTCTTTGTGTGGACAAGCAGAAGAGAACTGCATCTATTGTTCAAATGCTTATATTGTAACCTGAGAGAAGCATGGGGCTTGCTTTAGAAGCCGCTTGTGTAGAGTGCAGTTTGCCAGCTTTATTTCTCCATTTAGCCGCTAGTTCCTCTGAAGGCATTGGGAGAGTTTGGGATAAAAGGAGATTTATCCACCAAACAAGGAGCTGGAACTCAGAAAGTCTTGCTGTAAACTCAGTTTCAGAAACTAAATTGAAGCCTGCATGGTGCACTCTGTAACCCTTGTTTTCTCAGAGAAAACACTGTTTGGTCCTGCAAGCTCCATTGAAACCATTGGGAGAGTGTGATATAACATGTGGATTCTCCATCAAAAAGGAGCCAGAATTCAGAACGTCTTGCTGTAAACCCAGTTTCAGAAACTGAATTGAAGCCTGCATGGTGTCCTCTGTAGCCCTTGTTCTCTCAGAGAAACAAGTGTTTCTTCTAGCAAGATCCATTGAAACCACTGGGAGAATGTGGTATATGACATGCTTTCTCCATCAAACAAGTAGATGGAACTCAGATCCTTTTGCTCTGCTCTCAGGTTCAGAAACTGCATTGCAGTTCACAGCCAACACTCTGTGTCACTTTTTATGCCTAAGCAACTGCAGTTTATTCCTGCAGGTTTCGTGCACCTTAGCTATAACAAGGCTGCTTAGGAAAATATCATTATCTTTGTGCCGAAAATGAGAAGATAACCGTAGCAGTCAGCAGGCTGAGACAGAAGGATTGCTGAGGTCAAGGCTTGCCTGGGCTACGTAGTGAGCTCAGAGCTAGCCTGAACTAAAAAGCAAAACCCTGCCTCAAAGAAAAAAAAAAAGAAAAGAAAAGTCCGGCCTAGAGGGCAGCTTGCAGGCTTTATTTCTACATTTAGCTTCTGGTTCCTTTGAAGCCAATGGGAGAGTATGGGATAACAGGTGGTTTCTCCTCCAAAAAGGGAGGTGGAACTCAGAACATCTTGCTGTAAACTCAGTTTCAGAAACTAAATTGAATCCTACATGGTGCCCTCTGTAGCCCTGGTTTTTTCAGAGAAACAAGTATTTCTTACTGCAAGATCCATTTCGACCAAAGAGATAGTGTGGGATAACAGGAGCTTTCTGTACCAAATAAGCAGCTGGCATGCATAATGTTTTGCCTGATCTCAGCTTCAAAACTGCATTGCAGTTCACAGCAAACATGCTGTGTTCCCTTGTATGCCAGAGCAACTGCTGTTTATTTCTGCACGTTCCCTGGGCCTTAGGTAAAACAAGGCCTCTTAGGAATTTATCACTCTATTTTTGGGGACAGGTGGAGGAGAACCGCAGCTATTGTTCAAATGGATACATTCTAATGTAAGGGAAGCACAGGGTTTTCTTTAAAAGCCACTGGCCTAGAGTGCATTTTGCCGGCTTTATTTCTCTGTTTAGATTTTGTTTCCATTGAAGCCAATGGGAGAGTGTGGGATAACAGGAGGTTTCTCCACCAAACTAGGAGCTGGAACTCAGAACAGATTGCTGTAATCTCAGTTTCAAAAACTGTATTGAATACTACATGGTGCCCTCTGCATCCCTTGCTTTCCCAGATAAACAAGTCTTTGTTCCTGCAAGCTCCTTTGAAACCAATGTGTGAGTGTGGGATAACAGGAGGTTTCTCCACCAAACAAGGAGCTGAAAATCAGAAAATCTGGCTGTAATCTCAGTTTCAGAAACTGAAACGATGTGTACATGGTGCGCTCTGTAGCCCTGGTTTTCTCAGAGAAACAAGTATTTCTTATTGCAAGCTTCACTGAAACCAATGGGCATATGGGATAAAAGGAGCTTTCTCCACCAAATAAGCAGCTGGATTGCAGAACCTTTTACTCTGATCTCAGCTTCAGATACTTCATTGCAGTTCACTGCCAACACTCTCTGTACCCTTGTATGCCAGAGCAACTGCAGTTAATTCCTGCAGGTTCCCTGGGCCTTAGGTAAAACAGGCCACTTAGGAATTTATCACTCTCTTTGTGTGAACAATCAAAGGAGAACCACAGCTATTGTTCAAGTGGTTACATTCTAACATAAGGAAAACAGAGGGCTTGATTTAAAAACCTGGTGTCCTAGAGTACCCCTTGCAGGCTTTCTCTTTCCGTTTAGCTGTAGCTTCCTTTGAAGCCAATGGGAGAGTGTGTGATAACAGGAGGTTTCTCATGCAAGCAAGGGGCTGGAACTCAGAACGTCTTGCTATAAACTAAGTTTCAGAAACGGAAGTGAAGCCTACATGGTGCCCTCTGCAGCCCTTGTTTTCTCAGAGAAACAACTCTTTGTTCCTATAAGCTCCATTGAAACCAATGGGAGTGTGATATAAGTGGAGGTTTCTCCATCAAACAAGAAGCTGGAACTCAGAAGGTCTTGCTGTAAATGCAGTTTTAGAAAGCAAAGTGAAGCCTAAATGGTTTCCTCTGTAGCCCTTCTTTTCTTAGCAAAACATCTCTTTTCCTGCAACCTCCATTTAAACCAATGGGAGGGTGTGGGATAACAGGAGGTTTCTCCACCAAAAAATGAGTTGTAAGTCAGAACGTCTTGCTGTAAACTGTTTCAGAAATGGAATTGAAGCCTACATGGTGCCTCTTTAGCCCTTGTGTTCTCAGAGAAACAACTGTTGTTCCTCCAAACTCCTTTGAGATCAAAGGGAGAGTGTTGGATAAAAGAAGCTTTCTCCACCAAACAAGCAGCTGGAACACAGAACATTTTCCTCTGATCTCAGCTTCAGATACTGCATTGCAGTTCACAGCCAATGCTCCGTGTTCCCTTTTATGCCAGTGTAACTGCAGTTTATTCCTGCATGTTCCCTGGGCCTTAGGTAAAACAAGGCCACGCAGGAATTTATCACTCTGCTTGTGTGAATAAGCAGAGGACAACCTTTGCTATTGTTCAAATGGATTCATTCTAACATAAGGGAAGCACAGGTCTTGTTTTAAAAACTGTTGTCCTTGGGCCTGGGGTTTAGCTCCGTGGTTCAGGAGTCTTCCTCCCAAGCCCTAGGTCCTGAGTTTGATCCCTGGTAACCACATTCAATGCTGAGCATCCTGAGTCATGCCCACAAGCAATCAAAGAGCAGTGAGCTCCACATGCCACAGTGCCGGGCGTGGTGTCTCATGACGATAATCCCAGCACTCTGCAGGCAGAGACAGGAGGATTGCTGACTTGGAGGTTTTCCAGGGCTACATAGTGAGCTCAGCATTAGCCTGAACTACAAAGCAAGACCCTATGTTACATCCTGGGTAACCACATACAATGCTGGGCATCATGACTCAAGCACACCAGCAATCAATCAGCAATCAGCCCTACAAACCACAGTGACAGGAGTGGTGGCTCACCCCTGTAATCCCAGAACTAGGCAAGCAGTAGGCAAGCAGAGTGAAGAAGATTGCTGAGTTTGAGCCTTGCTGGGGCTGCATAGTGAGCTCAGCACTAGCTTGAAATAAAAAGTGAGACCCTGCCTCAAAAAAAAAAAAAAAAAAAAAAGGCTGGCATAGAGGGCAGCTTGCAGGCTTTATTTCTAGCTTTAGCTGCTGATTCCATTGAAGCTGATGGGAGAATGTGGTATAACCAGTGGTTTCTCCTCCAAACAAGGAGGTGAAACTCAGAAAGTCTTGCTGTCAACTCAGTTTCAGAAACTGAAGTGAAGCCTCCATGGTGCCCTATGTATCCCTTCTTTTGTCAGAGAAATTACTGGTTGTTCCTGCAAGCTCCTTTGAAACCAAAGGTAGAGTATGGGCTAAAGGGAGGTTTCTACACCAAACAAGGAGCTGGAACTCAGAACGTCTTGCTGTAAACTCAGTTTCAGAAACTGAATTGAAGCTTACAAGGAGCCATCTGTATCCCTTTTTTTATTAGAGAAACAAGTGTTTGTTCCTGCAATCTCCATTGAAACCAGTGGGAGAGTGTGGGATAACAGCAGGCTTCTCCACCAAACAAGGAGCTGGAACTCAGAATGTCTTACTGTAAACTCAGTTTCAGAAACTGAATTGAAGCCTACATGGTGCCCTCTGTATCCCCTGTATTCTCAGAGAAAGAACTATTTGTTCCTGCAAGGTACTTTAGAAAGCAATGGGAGAGTGCAGATTAACAGGAGGATTCTCCACCAAACAATGAGCTAGAACTCAGAAAGTCTTCCTATACACTCAGTTTAAGAAACAGAATTGAATGGTGTCTTCTGTAGCCTTGTTTTCTCAGGGAAACAACTCTTTGTTCCTGCAAGCTCCATTGAAATGAATGGGAGACTGTGGGATAACAGAAGGTTTCTCCACCAAACAAGGACCTGGAACTCAGAACGTCTTACTGTAAAATCAGTTTCAGAAATTGAATTGAACATGGTGCTCTCTGTAGCCTTGTTTTCTCAGGGAAACAACTGTTTGTTACTGCAAGCTCCATTGAAAAGAAAGGGAAAGTGTGGCATAACTGGAGGTTTCTCTACCAAAAAAGGAGCTGGAACTCAGAACGTCTTGCTGTAAACTGAGTTTCAGAAACTGAATTGAAGCCCACATGGTGCCCTCTGTAGCCCTTGCTATCTCGGAGAAACAACTGTTTATTCCTGCAAGCTCCTGTGAAACTGAAGGGAGAGTGTGGGATAAAAGGAGCTTTCTCCAACAAACAAGCAGCTGGAACTCAGAATGTTTTGCCCAGATATCAGCTTCAGAAAGTGCATTGCAGTTCACAGCCAACACTCTGTGTCCCCTTTTATGCCAGAGCAACTGCAGTTTATTCCTGCAGGTTTCTTGGGCCTTAGGTAAAAGAAGGATGCATAGGAATTTATCACTCTCTTTGGGTGGACAAGCAGAGGAGAACCACAGCTATTGTCCAAATGGATACATTCTAACTTAATAGAAGCATAGGGGTTGATTTAAAAGCCACAGTTCTAGAGCGCCGTTGCCAGGTTTCATTCTCCATTTAGCTTCTGGTTCCTTGTAGCCAATGGCAAAGTGTGGGAAAACAGGAGGATTCTCCACCAAACAAGGAGCTGGAACTCAGAATGTCTTGCTGTAAAGTCCGTTTCAGAAACTGAATTGAATACTACATGTTGGCCTCTGCCTCCCTTGTTTTCTCAGAGAAACAACTCTTTCTTCCTGCAAGCGCCATTGAAAACAAAGGGACAGTGTGGGATAACTGGAGGTTTCTCCATTAAAGAAGGAGCTGGAACTCAGAACGTCTTGCTGTAAACTCAGTTTCAGAAACTGAATTGAAGCATACATGGTGCCCTCTGTAGCCCTTGTTTTCTCAGAGAAACAACTGTTTGTTACTGCAAGCTCCATTGAAACCAAATGGAGAGTGTGGGGATAAAAGGAGTTTTCTCCACCATACATGCAGCTGGAATGCAGAACGTTTTGCTCTGATCTCAGCTTCATATACTGCATTGCAGTTCAGAGCCAATACTCTGTGTCCACGTTCATGCCAGATTAACTGCAGTTTATTCCCGCTGGTTCCCTGGGCCTTAGGTAATACAAGACCACTTATGAATTTATCACTCTCTTTGTGCGAACAAGCAGAGGAGAACCACAGCTATTGCTCAAATGGATACATTCTATCATAAGGGTAGCACAGAGCTTGCTGTAAAAGCTTCTGACCTTGGGCCTGAAGTTTAGCTCAGTGGTTCCGGCACCTTCCACCCAATTGCAAGGTCCCAAGTTTGATCCCCAGTAACCACACACAGTGGTGGGTGTTGTGACTCATTACCCCCAGCAATAACCAGCATTCAGCCCCATGAACCACAGTGCCAGCATGGTGGTTCACACCTGTAATCCCCACACTCCGCAGGCAGAGACAGGAAGATAGAAGGATTGCTTAGTTTGAGGATATCCTAGGCTAAATAGTGAGCTCAGTGGTAGCCTGAACTACAAAGCGAGACCCTGTCTCAAAAAAAAAAAATAATAATAAGCTGGCCTAGAGGGCTGCCTGCCGGCTTTGTTTCTACATTTAGCTGCTGGTTCCATTGAAGACAATGTGAGAGTGTGATATAACAGGAGGTTTCTCCACCAAAGGAGCTGGAACTCAGAATGTCTTGCAGTAAACTCATTATCAGAAACCGAAGTGAAGCCTACATTGTGCCCTCTGTAGCACTTGTTTTCTCAGAGAAACAACTGTTTGTTCCTACAAGGTCTTTTAGAAACCAATGGGAGAGTGCGGATTAACAGGTTTCTCCACCAAACAATGACCTCAAACTGAGAAAGTTTTCCTATAAACTCAGTTTCAGAAACAGAATGGAATACTACATGGTGTCCTCTCTAGCTTTGTTTTCTCAGGGAAAAAACTCTTTGTTCCTGAAAGCTCCATTGAAACGAATGGGAGAGTATGAGATAACAGAAGGTTTCTCCACCAAACAAGGACCTGGAACTCAGAATGTGTTGCTGTAAACTCAGTTTCAGGAACTGAATTGTAGGCTACATGGTGCCCTCTGTAGCCCTGGTTTTCTCAGAAAAACAAGTATTTCTTACTGCAAGCTCCACTGAAACCAATGAGAGTGTTGGATAAAAGGAGCATTCTCCACCAAATAAACAGCTGAAATGCAGGTTTTGCTCTGATCTCAGCTTCAGATACTGCATTGCAGTTCACAGCCAACACTCTGTGTCCCCATTTATGTCAGTACAACTGCAGTTTATTCCTGTAGGTTCCCTGGGCCTTAGGTAAAACAGGCCACTGATGAATTTGTCACTCTCTTTGTGCGAAGAAGCATACGAGAACTGCAGCTATTGTTCAAATGTAGACATTCTAACATAAAGGAAGCACAGGGCTTTCTTTAAAAGCTGCCAGCCTTGGGCCTGAAGTTTAGCTCAGTGGTTCTGGTGCCTGCCTCCCAAGCACAAGGTCCTGAGATAGATCCCCATAACCACATACAATGCTGGGCATCCTGACTCACGCCCACAAGTAATCAACCAGCAATCAGCCCCAAATGCCATAGTGCTGGGCATGGTGGCTCACGCTTATAATCCCAAAACTGTGCAGGCAGAGACAGGAGGATAGTTGAGTTTCAGGTTTGCCAGGGTTACATAGTGAGCTCAGTGCTAGCCTGAACTACAAAGGGAGACCCTGTCTCAAAAAAAAAAAAAAAAAAAAAAAGTCGCCAGCCTAGAGTACAGCTTGCCGGCTTTATTTCTCAGTTTAGCTGCTGGTTCCATGGAAGCCATTCAGAGAGTGTGGGATAACAGGAGGTTTCTCCACCAACCAAGCAGCATGAACTCAGAATGTTTTGCTCTTTAGCTCAGCTTCAGAAACTGTATTGCAATTCACAGGAAACACTGTGTCCCCTTTTATGCCAGAACAACTGCAGTTTATTCCTGCAGGTTCCCTGGGCACTAGTTAAAACAAGGCCACTTAGGAATTTATCACTCTCTTTGTGTGGACAAGCAGAGGAGAATCGCAGGTATTGTTTAAATGGATACATTCTAACTTAACAGAAGCACAGGGCTTGCTTTAAAAACCTCTAGCCTAGAGTGCAGCTTGCCGGCTTTATTTCTCCATTTAGCTGCTGGTTCCATCGAAGCCAATGGGAGAGTGTGGGATAACAGCAGGTTTCTCCACCAAACAAGGAGCTGGAACTCAGAAAGTCTTGCTGTCAACTCAGTTTCAGAAACTAAATAGAATACTACATGGTGGCCTCTGTAGCCCTTGTATTCTCAGAGAAAAAAACTGTTTGTTCCTGCAAGCTCCATTGAAATCAATGTGAAAGAGTGGGATAACAGGAGGTTTCTCCACTAAACAAGGAGCTGGAACTCAGAACGACTTGCTGTAAACTCAGTTTAAGAAACTGAAGTGAAGCCTAAAGAGTGCTCTCTGTAACCCTCATTTTCTCAGAGAAACAACTCTTTCTTCCTGCAAGCTCCATTGAAAACAAAGGGAGAGTGTGGGATAACTGGAGGTTTCTCCATCAAACAAGGAGCTGGAACTCAGAACGTCTTGCTGCAAACTCAGTTTCAGAAACTGAATTGAAGCCTACATGGTGCCCTCTGTAGCCCTTGTTTTCTCAGAGAAACAACTGTTTGTTACTGTAATCTCCATTGAAACCAAATGGAGAGTGAGGGATAAAAGGAATTTTCTCCACCAAACATGCATCCCGAATGCAGAACATTTTTCTCTGATATCAGCTTCATATACTTCATTGCAGTTCACAGCCAACACTCTGCGTCCTCTTTCATGCCAGAGCAACTGCAGTTTATTCCTGCAGGTTCCCTGTGCCTTAGGTAAAACAAAGCCACTTAGGAATTTATCACTCTGTTTGTGCAAACAAGCAGAGGAGAACCACAGCTATTGTTCAAATGGATACATTGCATCATAAGGGAAGCAAAGGGCATGCTTTAAAATCCACTGGCCTTGGGCCTGAGGTTTACCTCAGTGGTTCCGGGGCATTCCTCACAAGGTGCAAGGTCCTGAGTTTGATACCCGATAACCACATACAATGCTGTGCATCGTGACTCATGACCACCAGCAATAACCAGCAATCCGCCCCACATACCACAGTGCTGGGCATAGTGGCTCATGCCTGTAATCCCAGCACTCCGCAGGCAGAGGCAGGAGGATTGGAGGATTTCTGAGTTCGAAGCTTTCCTGGGCTACATAGTGAGCTCGGTGCTAACGTGAACTACAAAGCTAGACCCTGTCTCAAAAAAAAAAAAAAAAAAGCCACCGGCCTACAGGGCAGCTTCCCAGCTTTTTTTCTAGGTTCAGATGCTGGTTTCAGTGCAGCCAAAGTGAGAGTGTGTTATAACAGGAGGTTTCTCCACCAAAGACGGAGCTGAAACTCAAAATGTCTTGCTGTAAACTCACTTTCAGAAACTGAATTGAAGCCTACATGTTGCCATCTGTAGCCCTTGTTTTCTCAGAGAAACATCTGTTTGGTCCTGTAAGCTCCATTGAAACCAATGGGAGACTGTTGGATAACTGGAGGTTTCTCCACCAAACAAGGAACTGGAACTCAGAACGTCTTGCTGTACACTCACTTGCAGAAACTGAAGTGACACGTACATGGTTCCCTCTGTAGCCCTTGTTTTCTGAGAGAAACAAGTGTTTTTTCCAGCAAGGTCCATTGAAACCAGGGGGAGAGTGTGGAATAACTGGAGGTTTCTCCACCAAACAAGGAATTGGAACTCAGAATGTCTTGCTCTAAACTCAGTTTCTGAAACTGAAGTGAAGCCTACATGGTGCCATCTGTAGCCCTTGTACTGTCAGAAACCACTGTTTGTTCCTGCAAGTTCCATTAGTAACCAATGGGAGAGTGTGGATTAACAGGAGATTTCTCCACCAAAGAAGGAGTTTGAACTCAGAACATCTTCCTACAAACTCACATTGAGAAGCAGAATTGAATACTGCATGATTCCCTCTCTAGCCCTTGTATTCTCAGAGAAACAACTGTTTGTTCCTGCAAGGTCCTTTAGAAACCAATGGGAGAGTGCAGATTAACAGGAAGTTTCTCAACCAAATAATGAGCTTGAACTCAGAATATCTTCCTATAAACTCAGTTTCAGAAACAGAATTAAATACTACATGGTGCCCTCTGTAGTCTTGTTTTCTCAGGAAGACAACTCCTTGCTCCTGCAAGCTCCATTGTAACCAATGGGAGAGTGTGGGATAACAGAAGGTTTCTCCATCAAACAAGGACCTGGAACTCAGAACATCTTGCTGTAAACTCAGTTTCAAAAACTGAACTGAATTCTACATGGTGCCCTCTGTGGCCCTGGTTTTATCAGAGAAACAAGTATTTCTTACTGCAAGCTCCAGTGAAACCAATGGGAGAGTGTGGGATAACAGGAGCTTTATCCACCAAATAAGCAGCTGGAACGCAAAGCATATTTCTCTAATCTCAGCTTCAGATACTGCATTAGACTTCACAGTCAACATTCTGTGTCCCTTCTTATGTCAGAGCAACCACAGTTTATTCCTGCAGGTTCCCTGGGTCTTAGGTAAAAAAGGCCACTTAGGAATTTACCACGCTCTTTGTGCAAACAAGCAGAGGAGAACTGCAGCTATTGTTCAAATGCAGACATTCTAACATAAAGAAAGCACAGGGCTTGGTTTAAAAGCCACTGGGCTTTGGCCTGAAATTTATTTCAGTGGTTCTGGCACCTGCCTCCCAAGCACAATGTCCTGAAATTGATCCCTGTAACCACATTCAGTGCTGGCTGTACTGACTCATGCCCACCAGCAATCAACAAGCAATCAGCCCCAAATGCCACAGTGCTGGGCTTGGTGGCTTACACCTGTAATCCCAGCACTCTGCAGGCAGAGACAGGAGGATTGCTGAGTTCAAGGTTTGCCAGGGCTACATAGTGAGCTCAGTGCAAGCCTGAACTGCAAAGCGAGACCCTGTCTCAAAAAAAAAAAAAAAAAGTCGCCGGCCTAGGGTACAGTTTGCTGCCTTTATTTCTCCATTTACCTGCTGGTTCCATTGAAGCCAATCGAAGAGTATGGGATAACAGGAGGTTTCTCCACCAAACAAGGAGATGGAACTCAGAATGTCTTGCTGTAAACTCAGTTTCAGAAACTGAAGAGAAGCCTACATGGTGCCCTCTGTAGTCCTTGTTTTCTCAGAGAAACAACTGTTTGTTCCTCCAAGCTGCATTGAAATGAAAGTGAGAGTGTGGGATAACTGGAGGTTTCTCCACCAACCAGTAGCTGGAACTCAGAACATCTTTCTGTAAACTCAGTTTCAGAAACTGAAGTAAAAGTGTACATGGTGCCCTCTGTAGCCCTTGTTTTCTCACAGAAATAATTCTTTGTTCCTGCAAGCTCCACTGAAAAAAATGGGAGAGTGTGGGATAACAGGAGGTTTATCCACCAAACAAAGAGCTGGAACTCAGAACGTCTTGCTGTAAACTCAGATTCAGAAACTGAAGTGAAGCCTACATGGTGCCCTCTGTAGTCCTTGTTTTCTGAGAGAAACAAGTGTTTGTGCCTCGAAGTTCCATTGAAAGCAGTGGGAGAGTGGGATAACTGGAGGTTTCTCTACCAAACAAGGAGCTGGAACTCAGAACGTCTTGCTGTACACTCAGATTCAGAAACTGAATTGAAGCCTACATGGTGCTCTCTGTAGCCCATGTTTTCTCCGAGAAACAACTGTTTGTTACTGCAAGCTCCACTGAAACCAAAGGGAGACTGGGCCATAACTGGAGGTTTCTCCACCAAACAAGGAGCTGGAACTCAGAACGTCTCGCTGTAACCTCTGGTTCAGAAACTGAATTGAAGCCCACATGGTGCCCTCTGTAGCCCTTGTTTTCTCAGAGAAACAACTGTTTTTTCCTGCAAGCTACTTTGAAAGCAAAGGGAGCGTTAGTGTGTACAGGAGCTTTCTCCAACAAACAAGCAGCTGCAACTCAGAATGTTTTGCTCTGATCTCAGCTTCAGAAACTGCATTGCAGTTCACAGTCAACACTCTGTGTCCCCTTTTATGCCAGAGCAACTGCAATTTATTCCTGCCAGTTCCCTGGGCTTTAGGTAAAAGAAGGCCACTTAGGAATTTATAACTCTCTTTGTGTGGACAAGCAATTGAGAACCACAGCTATTGTCCAAATCGATACATTCTAACTTAAGGGAAGCATGGGTCTTACTTTAAAAGCCACCATCCTAGAGTGCAGCTTCCTGGGTTTATTTCTCTGTTTAGCTCCTGATTCCTTTGTAGCCAATAGGAGAGTGTGGGATAACAGGAGGTTTCTCCACCAAACAAGGAGCCAGAATTCAGAACGTCTTGCTGTAAACTCCGTTTCAGAAATTGAATTGAATAGTACATGGTGACCTGTGCATCCCTCGTTTTCTCAGAGAAACAACTCTTTCTTCCTGTAAGTTCCATTCAAAACAAAGGGAGACTGTGCAATAACTGGAGGCTTCTCCATCAAACAAGGCACTGAAACTCAGAACATCTTGCTGTAAACTCAGTTTCAGAAACTGGATTGAAACCTAAAGGGTACCCTCTGTAGCCCTTGATTTCTCAGAAAAACAAGTGTTTGTTCCTGCAATCTCTATTGAAACCAAAGTTATAGTGTGGAATAAAAGGAGTTTTCTCCACCAAACATGCAGCTGGAATGCAGAACGTTTTGCTCTGATCTCAGCTTCAGATACTGCATTTCACTTCACAACCAACACTCTGTGTCCCCTTTCATGCCAAAGCAAGTGCAGTTTATTCCTGCAGGTTCCCTGTGCTGTAGGTAAAACAAGGCCACTTAGGAATTTAACACTCTGTTTGTGCGAACAAGTAGGGGAGAACCACAACTATTATTCAAATGGATACATTCTATCTTAAGAGAAGTACAGGGCTTGCTTTAAAAGCCACTGGCCTTGGGTCTGAGGTTTAGCTCAGTGGTTCTGGCACCTTCCTCCCAAGTGCAAGGTCCTGAGTTAGATCCCCCGTAACCACATACAATGCTGGGTGTCATGATTAATGACCACCGAGAATAACAGGCAATCACCCCACATACCACAGTGCCAGGCGTGGTGGCTCATGCCTGTAATCCCAGCATTCTGCAGGCAGAGAAAGGAGGATTGGAGGATTGCTGAGTTCGAAGTTTTCCTGGGCTACGTAGTGACCTCAGTGCTAGCCTGAACTACAAAGCAAGTCCATGTCTCAAAAAAAAAAAAAATGCCGCTGGCCTAGAGGGCAGCTTGCCGGCTTTGTTTCTATGTTTAGCTGCTGGTTCCATTGTAGCCAAAGTGAGAGTGTGTTATAACAGGAAGTTTCTCCACCAAAGAAGGAGCTGGAACTCAGAACGTCTTGCTGTAAACTCAGTTTCAGAAACTGAATTGAAGCCCACATGGTGCCCTCTGTAGCCCTTGTTTTCTCAGAGAAACAACTGTTTGTTCCTGTAAGCTCCATTGAAACCAGTGGGAGAGTGTTGGATAACTAGAAGTTTCTCCACCAAACAAGGAACTGGAACCCAGAACGTCTTGCTGTACACTCAATTGCAGAAACTGAAGTGACGCATACATGATGCCCTCTGTAGCCCTTGTTTTCTGAGAGAAATAAGTGTTTTTATTTTTCCAGCAAGATCCATTGAAACCAGTGGGAGAGTGTGGGATAACTGGAGGTTTCTCCACTAAACAAGAAGTTGGAACTCAGAATGTCTTGCTCTAAACTCAGTTTCTGAAACTGAAGTGAAGCCTACATGGTGCCATCTGTAGCCCTTGTATTGTCAGAGAAACAACTGTTTGTTCCTGCAAGGTCCATTAGTAACCAATGGGAGAGTGTGGATTAACAGGAGGTTTCTCCACCAAAGAAGGAGGTTGAACTCAGAACGTCTGCTTATAAACTCACATTGAGAAACAGAATTGAATACTACATGATTCCCTCTGTAGCCCTTGTTTTCTCAGAGGAACAACTCTTTGATCCTGCAAGCTCCTTTGAAACCAATGGGAGAGTGTGGGAAAACAGGAGGTTTCTCCACCAAACAAGCCGCCTGAATGCAGAAAGTTTTGCTCTGATCTCAGCTTCAGAAACTGCATTGCAGTTCACAGCAAACACTGTTTGTCCCCTGTTATGCCAGATCAACTGCTGTTTATTACTGGAGCTTCCCTGGGCTTAGGTAAAACAAGGCTGCTTAGGAATTTCTCACTCCCTTTGTGTGGACAAGCAGAGAAGACCCACAGCTATTGTTCAAATGGATACATTCTAACATAAGGGAAACACAGGGCTTGCTTTAAAAGCTGCCAGCCTACAGTGCAGCTTTCTGGTGTATTTCTCCATTTAGCTGCTGGTTCCACTGAAGCCAATGGGAGATGTGTGAGATAACAGGAGGTTTCTCCACCTAAGAAGGAGCTGGGACTCCTAATATCTTGCTGTAAAGTCAGTTTCAGAAACTGAATTGAATTCTACATGGTGCCCTCTGTAGTCCTTGTTTTCTCAGAGAAACAACTGTTTGTTCCTGCAAGCTCCATTGAAACCAATGGGAGAGTGTGGCCTAACAGTAGCTTTCTCCACCAAACAAGGAGCTGGAACTCAGAACGTCTTGCTATCAACTCAGTTTCAGAAACTGAATTGAAACCTCCATGGAGCCCTCTGCAGCCCTTTCTTTCTTAGAGAAACA
>PVIC010044555.1:0-14978 GCA_004025085.1 Thryonomys swinderianus
AGTGGGAATGTAGCTCAGAGGTAAAGTGCTCGCTTAGCATGCATGAAGCACTCGATTCAATCTCCAGAACCACAAAACAGAAGAACAAGAAATTGATATATTACATAAAATCATATAACTTTTTGTTGTTAACCTCTTTTTTAAAATAATGGTCATGGACATGAATCTAGCAATGAATAAAGAAGAAATATTTCTTTTCCTCTACTTGGAACACATAAAGCAAAACCTAGAGCCGCCACTTTTAAAATCTTAAGAACATCAAATATATCAGATCCTTATTTCTATGCTTTCTCAACAGACTTTGTGGAGTAATATTTTTCTAAAAAATAGCTGATGCGTGCTTGCCAATTTTGCCACTCTAAGATAATTTTTTTACAATAAATAACATTCTGGCTTGTGATGAGGCAAATTTTAGCTCTTGCAGTGGGTATCTCTACTTATTTGTTTCATTCTCTCACAGTACTTATTGGGACTTTCTTGGTTTGTTTCTCAGTAAGTAATGTAGCTAGCTTACACATTTTGCACATACTTATTGATGACTTTCTGGCTTCCAAGAAACATGTTGGACAATTGGCTTATAATATCAAGCAAATGTAATCCCTAACCTGGAAGAATTTTCATTAATTATATTTTTCATTTAAAAATGTAAAATATGCCGGGTGTGATGGCTCACGCCTGTAATCCCAGCACTCGGGAGGCAGAGACAGGAGGATTGCTGAGTTTGAGGCTTGCCTGGCCTACATAGTGAGCTGAGAGCCAGCCTAAACTACAAAGCAAGACCCTGTCTCAAAAAAAAATGTAACACATCACAAAATTGGTTAAATATTTGACTTGATAGCACAATGATCAAAGGTGAGACTGGAACCCAAGCAAGTTGGAATATGCATTCATATTCTTAATCATCATGTTATACCACTTCTTATGCGTGAAATTTGACAGCTGAATATAGATTATTCAGTTAGCCTATAACTGAGCTTTGATTAACTCCAAAATGAAATAAGAAGATGAGTATAACTATTAGGTTAAGTCTAAAATGTAGGACAAAAACCAGGAAATAGTTGATGTCTTAGGTAAAGTGTTACAAGAAGTGGAGAAGACAGACATTTTTAGCATAGTGAGATAAGATCTAAGAAAAAAAAAAAACCTAAATTGGGGGTTTGCCCCTACAGTCTTTGGGTGACTCAGGGCACTAGGAGCTGAAGCTGGTTTGGAGGAAACAAAGAAAGTTAAGTGGGAAGTACAAGGAAAGGGCAACTCTTGAGCAAACGTCGACTTGACAAGAAATACAGGCTTATGACTGAAATGAACAAAAGAGTATTTGTTTCATTTGCTGTAATGCTAGATACTAGAGTACATATAAAACCTAATTTTCCAACTAATAGACAGGTGGGGACCTCTAAGAGCAAGGAGCACATTATTAACATCTTTCATGACAACACACCATCTGGGTTTTATTCTATCCCCACTGAGTTATTTTCTACCTTGGTGTGTCTTCAAGATCATGAGCTAGAGCTGTCCTTGAGATGAACGATCCAGTCACAGGCCAGGGAGCTGATCAGAAGTCAGGGGAAAGCAAAGCAAAGCAAAACAAGATGAGTTAGTGATGATGCAGGACAAGCTCTAGATCAAGCTAATGTCTTGGAAGACATGCTAATAACATGCCCTGTTGTCTGTCTGGACATCCGTTTGTAGGCTACCATAGAGTGCCAAGGATTTTCAGCCATTTGAATTTAAGAGATTTTTAATTTACTTTATTTTTATTTTTTTCAAGACGTATAATGTACAGGTACAAATTCTCAATGAGGAAAGTGATCACAGTGTATTCCTAAAATGTACCAATTAACTCAAATGATTAAAAAATGAATTTAAGAGTTATGCTTCCTGCTTAACAGTGCTGCTTCTCTAAGGAAGCAAGTGTGTGGGAGAATGTCCAGACTACTTTATAGGCTTACAATACCTTTGAGACACATAGGAATTTTTTTTTGGGGGGGAGCCAGTTTCCTGGCTAACATAAAGGTATGTTAACCTTAGGTTACTTTTTATCCTTAAACTTCAGACTTTTAAAACATAACAAGCTTAAAATTAAAAGTTTCCTTGTCTGGGCCAGGGATTTGGCTCAGTGGTTCCAGCTCCTGCCTCGCAAGCTCAAGGTCCCTGGTTCAATCCCCGGTAACCTTATACAGCAATACTGGGCGTGGTATGCCCACTGGCAATCAGTACCTCATACCACAGATGCTGGGCTTGGTGGCTCACACCTGTAATCCCAGCACTCAGGAGGCAGAGGCAAGAGGACTGCTGAGTTCAAGGCTTGCCTGGGCTACATAGTGAGCTCAGGGCCAGCCTGAACTACAAAGCTAGACCCTGTCTCCAAAAAAAAAGTTTCCTTGTCTCCACCTATCTTTGTTTCTTCTATCATAACTCAAGGTGAGTTTTAATGAATACCCCGAGTTGTGTAATCTATACTTTCCTGAAGAAATGATTCTTTCAGTCATATGTACTCTTTCTCATATGCAGTTCAGTATTGTGATACTCTGCATAGAGAGCTGTATGCAGATTCCTGTTGCGTTTCCTACCCTTTCCTTCTCATTTCTGACAACTTTTCTCTCCTCATACTTGGCTTCCCTGTGCCACAATACGCAGAAAACTTCCAAAGAGAAGGATGAGGATATTGCTAGTTGGCCCTAAAGAGATCCCACAAAGAGGAGATGGTGAACTCAACCTATCCACCCAAGGAATAGGATGTATGTTTTCTGACTCTCATTACAGGAAAAGAATTTTCAGGATATGACAATGAGGGGCATAAAAATATTTAATAAGCAGACTTTAAAAAGATGCACTCAGAATAGAATGCAAATTCTCTTGAAAGAGGTAATTATGATCTAGGGCTGAATAATTTATATGTTTTTGAAGGGGAAATTCATTCAATTTGTGAATCTATAGAAACACAAACTCATTTTTATATTTTTAGGCCATGACAGTTCTACAGACAAAAGGCTTATTTTACAGGTGAAAGGTTAGGGTCAAGTCTTTGTATTTTTCCTTTAAGATTTAGTAATTAATACTACAAATGTAAGGGAGCAAAGTGTAAGATTTGTTTAAGTTTGATTTTACATTATGATTTTCTATGTCCTCTTTCTACTTATCTTTATTTCTCAGGGTAATTATGGAGCTCACTTGGCTCAATTTCATTCACTGGTCGTGGTTTTATGTTGCCTATTGTCCAACACCTGGAAACACTCTGATGTACTTTGCCAAACTTTGTGTTATTTAGAATGCAAGAGATATCCTGGTGTCAGATACTCAGTTGGGGCCAAAAGCAGGAGACTATCAGTGTTGGCACAAGTCAGTTCACTTGCCACCTTGTAAGCTGGATGTGGTCTCTGTAACTTTCTTATAGTTGATTACTTTTTAAATACATGCTGACCTATGCTGGCACTCACTCTGACATATGGGCTCTTGGTAAATAGAACCACTGCCTGTACTTTGAACCATAGTTTCCTTTTTTTTCATTCACACTTGTCTCATGACACTTAGCTCATTTGGATAGCTAGTTATACGTATTTGTGTTGTCCTTCATACAAGACTGTAAACTTTTTAAATAGTAAAAGCAGCATGCTATAAATATTTATGGGGTTGAACTGAATATATCAGAGAACCAAGTGAATAAGAATGAATTTTGATGATTATGAGTTTATGATGAACTGTAGGCCCAGGAGATGAAGGAATCTGTTTAATTTTTAATTACTTTAGGGAAGTTGTGGGTATCTAATACATATTTATTGGCTGACAGACAGGACAGACTTTAGAATAAGGAATCCATAAGAGCTAAGTTAAATATCCAGAACTTTTCAGTTTTTGCTGACTTTAAATTCCCCTCTTTACAAGTAAATCTTAACTAAATCCTCTCTTCCAGGATGAAACAACATGAAAACACTCTCTGATTTAGATGTGTGTGGCACATCTAAATTGTGTGTGGATGTCCACTGCTGATTTAATTCACTAGGAAGAAAAATTATACAGGGAAATTGCTAACAACTTTTGTTATTTCTTATTATTTTTTGTGGAAGCAAAATCCTGTTTGCCATGGAAATGGTTGGTTGGAAGTGGACAGTATTATGCAAGGATAGATCACTAAAACTGCTTTCTCAAATGAACTAGATAAACCTATATTTAAAAAAACAGACAAAATGAGAAACAAAATAGAAGGAAGTATATTTTCTGTCTGTTTATCTTAACCAGCTACTCAGAAATTTAACAATGATGCTATAGAATTAATTCTACAACTCTACATAACAGGGATGTGCCACATGAAAGAAATCAAATGAATTCTAAGGTTCGATGAAGTATCATGAAGCAAAGTTATTTGTAGTTTAGCCCTTTGGTGGACTCACCAAATAACATATCTTGTAATGTTGGTAGTTAAGCTATTAGTCACTTTAAAGTTTGCACTACTTTATCTCAAACAGTAACTTTTTGTGACATTATTGGAGAGAAAGATAGTATTTTTAAAATAAGTACATTAGGCTTCCAGGTTTAAAGGTTGCTAAGAATATATTAGAAATAGATCAAGCCTTGCAAATGAATTCTTTCTTGAAAATAGCATTGTTTGAGACATCATAGAACAATAATATGAAAAATATGTATGTTGCTGTTGACATGGATATATGTTTTGTATCATTTTGGTGTAATAATAAATCAATAAATACTGAAATTTCACTTTTTTAGAAATTAATTTTATTTATAATATATGCTAGACTGTAGGCCATTTTGCTTTAAGAAACAAAAACTTACACTTCTTTTGATTAAGAAGTTGCTAGATTGTTCTAGGTTTCTTGACACTACTGAATTACAATATTTGAAAGGTAAGCAGTAATTTAATCATTTATCTCTAAAGGCTATTCAAGAAAAAAAGAGGTCACTTTATAAAATAATTCTGGTATAATTGAATGATATCTTGAAAGTTTTCCTTATTAAATGAAGATGTGAAATCTTTTTAAAGCAAGAAGTTTCGTGGTTGGATTTCAATTATTCTCACTGTAATATTACGAAAAATGATTTGTGTTGTTTTCTGGATAATTATACATAATAGGCACTTTTTCAATGAATATGGTCATAAAACCAATTTAATATAGTTATATTTTTAAAAATTCCAGAAGTTAATACTTTCACACTGAAATACAGAAAATCCAAAGTAAGTGGAATGAATAAGCAAATACTGTGGTTTGTCAAGGTAAGATATTCATTAACATGAACTAGCGGTTTCTACATGTTGGGGAAATAACCATGGACAGACATGAAAGATGAACAAAATGAAGCCTCTAAAATGTCAAACCGTACACAGTGTTTCTCAGCCTGTTAAGAATATTCATGAAGGGCCGGAGGATTAGCTCAGTGGTTCCAGCACCTGCCTTGCAAGCACAAGGTCCTGATTTTAATCCCTGGTAACCACATACAATACTGGGAGTGAAGACTCACACCCAGGAGCAAGCAGTACCACATACCACATACCACAGGGCCGGGCGTGGTGGCTCATGCCTGTAATCCCAGCACTCGGGAGGCAGAGACAGGAGGATTGCTGAGTTCGAGGCTTGCCTGGACTACATGGTGAGCTCAGAGCCAGCCTGAACTACAAAGCGAGACCCTGTCTCACAAAAAAAAGAATATTCATGAAAAAAAGAACTACTTATGCAAAAGGTTCCTTCTCATAATCCTGTTTTAATTGCTCTAGTTCCAATGTACTCATTATGTCCTAAAATCACACAAACTAATCCCAATAGATTAATATATTTGAGCAACATCGCTAACATTCTGACGAGGATAGTGAACAGGGAGAGCATGTGTGTGTGTGTGTGTGTGTGTGTGTGTGTGGTGTGCGCTTATGTGTGTATGTTTATCATTAGAAGTAACAAATGCATAAATTTACTCTTTTCCTGGTTAAAATATTGGAACCAATTCTGAGCTCCTCACTTTGCTTCATTCCTTCCTTAGAAAAACTAGAAAAAAAAAAAGATTTAAATATGTGGCCCTGTTAATTGATTATAAGGCAATAGTAAATTCTGATCCCAAACTACAAACTGACCCCAAACTACATAATTCTAAGATTCAGTGCTTGTTATAGTTCCTTGGTTAATTATCTCTTTTAGATGAAGTTCTGTAGAAAGAGATTTAAAATAATACGGAGACTTACTGCTTATTTAGATAGATCTATAGGATCAAAAATTAGTACATAATCATTTTGTTTTATCTGTCTGTAATTTAGAATGAAAGGAAAGAAAGAAAAAGCACAAACAAAACAAAAAAACAGCATACAAAGTTCAATTTGAGGGACTTTTGTAATATAATTCCCTAATTTAAATCTTTATAATATAACACAACCCCTTAATTAGGATAATGGCTGTGGAAACCTTCAGCATATTTATTTCTCTGGTATTTAAAGATGGAAACAGAATTTTAAATGGCATACAAAAGAAAAGATCCTGGGGCCAGAGATTTAGCTCAGTGTTTCCAGTGCCTGCCTCGCAAGCGCAAGGTCCTGAGTTGGATCCCGGTAACCACATAGAATGCTGGGCGTGATTACTCACACCCACCAACAATCAACCAGCAATCAGCACCACATACCACAGTACCGGGCGTGGTGGCTCGCTCCTGTCATCCCAGCACTCGGGAGGCAGAGACAGGAGGATTGCTCAGTTCGAGGCTTGCCTGGGCTCCATAGTGAGCTCAGGGCCAGCCTGAACTACAAAGCGAGACCCTGTCTCAAAAAAAAAAAAGATCCTCACGTAAGAAAGCCATTGTTTTCTACAGCGTAATCTTAGTGATTATATGAGAGTTGATTAGTTACCTGGTTTATAACATTAACTTTAACTGCAATCCTTCGTTATTTTGCCTCTTAAATGAGCTAATTTAACCTTAGTACAGACAAGGAAAAGTTACTCTGCTTTGCTACCAAGTTCACCTTAAGGACGGTTGGCAGAAAGAAAGTGAATGTCATCCAGAATTGTGTATTACCTGATGGTTATTCATTTGACGTGTTTATATTTCTCCCCAGGCATACCAATTAAGAGCATTCACATGCGTTTATTAGAAAATTGACTTAGAATGGGCTGCTAGAACCAACCACAATGCCCAAGGTCATTGTCTAATAGAGTAAATTGTCCAATTATAGCGTAAGTTGCAGAAACAATAGGGGAAACATGATAAAAAGTACTTTAATTAGTGCTGTCTACCATATAGACAGGCTTCTTCCTGCGTTGTGTGGACAATCAGATTTAGCTATCTTTTTCTTTTCTTTAGGCTAAAGTCTTGACAGGATTATTGTTGTGGAAGACACTAGCAGGTATCTCAAGGCTGCTTATGAAACATCTACAGATTGCATACACCCAGGAGCCATTTTGAATATGTGAGATCTGTTAACAAACTTAATCCTTACAACTACCTGAGAAGATGAAAATTGGTGTCTTAATTTTTAGTGGCTCCTAAATTACTGAGTCCAGTGCAGAAAGAAATGATAGGTCAGTTACTTCAGACAGAGCTGAATATTTTTAGGGTTTGGTAAAATAGTAGTAATTTATTTAAGTGTTTATCCTCAGAAGAGTTATATTCCTGTTCTAAATCTTAATACTTTTTAAATGTGGCCTTCTTTAGAAATAGAGTATTTAATAGTCAGTCAAGTTAAAATGAACCCATATTAAAGTAGCCTTGTACCCAGTGACTAGTAGGTTTATAAGATAAAGAGGAGGGAGATTTTGACACAGAGGCACTTACAGACAGACAGACAGACAGACAGACACACACACACACACACACACACACACACACACACACACACACACAGTAGAATAAGGTCGTAGAAAGAAATTGCAGTGATGCAGCAGGTACAATCTATGGAATGCTGTGAATTGGAGGCAGTCATCCAAAGGAAGGAAGAGGCAAAGGTAGATTCCTCCCAAGGGTTTTCAGAACGATTTTGGCCACACAGATACATGGATTTCACAATTCTAGCCACCAGAATTTTTTAAAACTATTCCCTTTAAAATAGTATTTAAACTTGGGTTCAATACAAAATGTATTTTGCAACTGAACTCTTGAGTAATCCTAATCTTGCTTGAATATTCTTCCCTCAAATTTTAAGCTCTAGCGATAAGGACAGATTCTTTTCATCATTCTGTTTCCTGATTCAGCCTTCAATCATATTGTTTTGTCATATCAAGAACATTCTGCCCAGTTCTTTAACTGCCCCTTGGGATTGATCAGCCAGCTTTAGCTATCTCAGAAAGAGACATCCCAGTGTAAATCAGAACTCCCTAGAAAGCAGAACCCTGCTTTGATCTTATCATAGACTTTATCACACTGTTTCTTAATCATTTGCTTCTGGTGTTATACTGTCTTACTGGAATAGAACGCCTTTAAGTTTAGAAATGTGTTGAATTCCATTTTGTTTTTGTAGTAGCTATGTCAGTGTTTGGAATAAATTAATAAATAAAACCTTTACTTGTAAACTCACTTCCTTCATCTGCTGCACACAACTTTGTTCACTTTTTACTGAGAAATAGAGCTCTAGTGAAATTCACATTTTTCTCTTTAATCCTCTGTGGAATGTGCCTGACTTCAGTGTGTCTTAGTAGAAGCAATATTCACTTCCTCCGCAAGCTCATGATTCTCAAGTTGTCTCTTTTTCTTTTTGTAGTGTAAATCTCCTACTGATTTTTTTCCTCTCAATTTGCAAAAGATACTGAGGTAATATCTTTCTTAAAACTTAAAATCTCTGACCTGCTTTTTTGTTGTTATTATACATCTTTTTGTCTTTACTGAGAAAGTTGCTGAATGATTTGTGCTTTGACTTTCTGATTCATTTGATTTAGTTTCCATTGCTTCATTTCTCAGTAAACTATAATCTAGACCTCTACTTGACTTGGTCTTCATGCACATTGACATTCTCACCATGGTTGGCCAAACTAAAACTAAAAACAGCACCTGATATTCTTATTGCTATCATTCTTTAATTCCATGTTATCATTATCCTTTTCTATTTTCTTACCTCTAAAGGATTCTTTCTCCTTACATATTTGCTTTCCAGAATTTCCTTTCTTTGTTGGTTTCTGACTAGCTCTCTTCAGCTATTTGTCATTTATGCTCATTGTTGTGAAATATTTTTCTCTAATCAAAAATTACTTGTTTCTCAAACAACTTTTAATCATCAACATGACACTTTCAATGTGATTTATATGGAAACAAGCTTACACAGCTGAGTCTGTAGAGAATGTCTAAACTTCTATTTTCTCTTATATTTCCTGTTCAGATAATGTGTGTCTCTGATCAGGTGGTAAATTATGATCTTTGGGGATTCTTTCTCCCCAAGCTTTCCTTTATTACCCCAGCAGCATTAATCCATATCTCAAATGTTTTTTTCAATTTCTTTATGATTATTAAATCAGTTCTCAAGCTCAATTTCTGTTATTCCCTGCCTGGATAACACTATAACATTTAATTCACTATCTTTTAAAAAACATATTTTGCTGGGCTTGGTGGCTGAAGCCTATAATTCCAGCACTCAAGAGGCAGAGGCAGGAGGATCACTGACTTCAAGGCTTGCCTGGGCTACATGGTGAGCTTAGGGACAGTCGGAACTACAAAGTGAGACCTTGTCTCAAAAAACAAAATCACATTGATCATATTTTCTCTCTGACTCTCTTTCTTGCTTGATAATCCTGCCATTACCTTATATTTATCTCACCAAACTCTAATTTTCTTTATGTCCTTTGAGCATAGCAAAAGGTTAAATGCAATAATCATTTTTGAAGCTGTAGCTCCATGGATATTAAGTGAGAAAGTAGAGATTTAGTTTCTGATCAGTATAACTCCAAAATTCATTCTGTTTTCATTATATTAAATCAAGGAAAATTTATCAGAAGGTTAGAAAGGAAATTTTCAGGCTTACACTGGGACGTGGTAAATATTTAACCAAACTGTGGTCTCTTTTACATCTTGAAAGTTCTCTAATGAAAAGTGAAGTTCATAATGTTGATACTGACATTAATAATAATGGTAAATATTTTTAATCCCTACATGGTAATTCCTGAACTTATGTTATTTATAATCTCTAATACAGCTGTATATAGTTTTATTATTTTGAGCAGGGGTATCTAGCTAATCAATAAATCCATTTTATCTTTTTTTCCAGTCATGCAATGAATAACAATTCGCCCTGCCTGAGTTAGGTGTGATTAATTAAGTTTTAGCTAATAGACCATGAGAAGGACAGATTTGTGATAGACAAAACTTTCTACACTTGATCCTGGCTGCTCTTTTTTTTTTTTTTTTTCAAATGTCTGGAAAGTAGGCAACACTCAAAGATACATACTGAAGATGACAGAAATATATGAATCTATGATCAATTTAGGAGAGAAAACAAAAACCTTTTGCATTTTATTATGTGAATGAATAATGTTGGAAACCCAGTGAAGAGAAACAGAAATATTCTGAATGTAGGCGGAATGGCATATACTAAGACTTGATCCTCAGCCTTGCCTGAGTGAAGAAAAGTAATATTATGGTTACCTTGTTGTGTTTTTTTTTCTGTTTTGTTTGTTGTTGTTATTTGTTTGTTTCCAGCACAGATTTTGAACTCAAGACCTTGCACTTATTTGAAAAATATGATGTATATTTAAACAAGAACGTATTACAAAACAGGTGTGGTGTCACTGAGCTAAGTGCCCAGCCCTAGATTATTTGTTACTGTGATAAAGAATTTGAAGCAAATAATTTGCATCAGTAGTGGGATAGTTGGGCTGAATCTTGCTTTACACAAATCATTGTCTCTCTCTATGAATACTAATGAAGAAATTATTACTATGGTAGAAGTGAAAAGGAAAGAAGGGCAAGTGGCTGTGTGGTTTTGGCATGTGTAGTTTTGTCAGTTCAGATCAAACATCACTGGTGGACTAATAGAATGGAAACTCTTAGGGAAAAAAGGAATGAATATGAAAACAATGTTTAAAAACAAATAACTTGTTGATAGATAAAAAAGATAACTAAAGGAACATGTCACAGTTTTCAACATTTCTATTCTAATAAGATGCCATTATATATTGTTGGTAATTTTCATGGAATCCAATGAGGAGGCATATCACTTTCTACTGTGCTACTTTAAGTCAATGGTGACTGAGTCTTTTCTCCAACACTTTCCTTATCATGAATCTTTTCTGAATAGCTTAATTTCTAGTCTTCCGATTGGTCTTGAGATAAGCACAAATTTCAGGTCACTTCAGTATTATCATTACTGCCTCCACTTTAGCCAGATAGAGATATCATCAAAGAAATACCTAACCTCTTTTTTGTTCTTCTCTTCAGATCCACCGTTCTTTAGTAACTTTTTTTCCTCTTTCTCTTTCTTTCTTCCTTTTGTGGATCCATACCTTACAAATGAGGTATGACTGAAAAGTATGATGTGTATTTAAACAAAAAAATATTACAAAACAAGACAGATTGCTGACATCTCCCTGAAACTACTCCCCTTAATACTCATACACATAAATACTCAAGCTTGCTTATGCCACTGTTATGCCATTTTATGAAACAGTATTGGAAATCCTTTCTCATGAGTATCTTTAGTTGTACTGTCACAGCTGCCTCAATGTCCTACATCAATTCAAAACTCTTACCTTTCATGATTATTGTGAGTTTGCGGTAATCTCAGAATTCACCAAGCGTCATATGTGGTCAATATCATGGATGAAGACACACAAAAATGTTTTTGTGAGTCTTTCTTTTCATCAGATAGAAATCAATGGCACTCATATTTTTATTATGCTTTGCACAATCATGCATGAAAGAGGACTTCCAAAATTGTTTATGCAAAATAGTCAACATATTCTTTCCATTCACAGTTACACTTAAAAAAAAGACAGAACAAAAAATCCCATAAGACTTAAAAATCCAAAAATATCAAATCTATAACTAGCTTTCTCCCCTTGCACTCCTTTGATGAATACAAGCAATTGCACAAGTAATCAACATACATGAAAATCACATGGTATACTGAATTTATATATTCACAGCACTCCTCTTTACCCAGCATTTTAGACATAACTCTTTCATAGAATCAAGGAGTTATAATTGTCATAAAATCTAAAAATTAAAGTGTCATTTTTAAGCAAAATACTTTTGCTCTCACAGTAGAAAGACAGAGCACATATACTTGTGTACTGATTGGCTATTTCCTGCAATTTCCTGATGAAAAAAAGTACTCTATAAAAAGTTTAGCATACTTTTAAATATTCCTAGCTCCTATCTTTTCAATCAATTACATTCTCAGGGAGAAAATGTGATGAATGGGTTTATAATTGTGTCTGAGCATAGGAACATTTATTTTTTATTACAACTGTTGTTCTTTAGCTGGACATGGTGACACCCACCCGCAATCCCAGCATTCTGAGTCCATGAGGCAAGAGTATCACCAGTTTAAACTAGGCTGGGCAAGTTAGTGACTAGTGATTTAGAGAGATTCTATCTCTAAATAAAACATAAAAATCGCTGGTAACATAGCTCACTATAAAGGTCCTGGATACAATTCCTACTACTCCAAAACAAGCAAACAAAAAACCACCACCAACAACAACAACAACAAAACTCTTGGTGACTCTTGCTGTGTATTACATCTAAAAAGTATTTTTTCCAGTCCATCAACTGGAGAGTGGATAAAGAAGATGTGTTTTTTTTTACAAAATGGAGTATTACTCTGCCATAAAGAATGACACGATAGATCCATTTAGGTGCAAATGGAGACACCTGGAGGACATACTAATAAGTGAAATCAACAGATCACAGATAGACAATTCCTGGATCTTCTCTTTGGCATGAACACCTGCAGATGCAAATGAGTTCTAGAAAGTAGGACAGCTTTTATGGAGTGGAATATTTCTATAGGAAACTTGGTGTGGGAATGTAATGAGGGGAAGGAATAAATATGATACAGAAAGAAAATAAAAGAGCATGTATAAAGGGGGGAGGAGGGGGAGTGGGTAGGGTAAAAATGAGAATTAACTTGTGGCCTATACTGGTACAAATTTCCCAATGTTATATGTGATTTTGAGATGTATATAAATTGAACCAATAAAGAATTCAATTTAAAAAAAAGTATTTTTTCCAGAAGACTTTTCTTAGTGAATGTTTTCAAATGCCTTTTAGGGACAAAGTCAGAGTAACTTAGTTTAGCATTATCAATTACTAGTATAGTTTTCAGTCTCCTTTATTACATCTTATAATTCCCAACACTGTTTAAGTTCTACCTGATTATGATATTAATAAACCAAATGTGTTCACGTTTTTGACTTTTTTCCCATGGTACCTAACTGAATTTCCTAGCTGACAGTATCAAGGGTGACATAATACATATAGTCCATTAAATATGTACAGTTCTTTGTAGGCCCAGAAAATTTTTGTTTCAAAGTTGTTGATTTTATTCGAATTGTTTAAAAAATGAAACTATCTATAGTTTTGTGAACATGATTCTATACAATGAAGATTATTAATCAAAATTGACATGTAAAACTTTTTAGAGTATTGTCAGTTTCCTGATTCTCAAAAAATAGAATTGTAGTTCAATATTGCTATTTCTAAGTAATATTGTAAAATCCAAAAGGTAATAAAAAAGGGAAGCAAACCTTATGTATTTAGGGATGGGGGTTTTTGGGTGTATAGAGGAATAGGAAAAAAAGAGAATTAAATTGTGTCATATACTGGTACAAATTCCCAATATTGAGTGTGATCATGTTGTGTATATACAATGTATCAATAAAGATTTTTTTAAATGGCAATAGTGTGATAGTTAACTCCCAGTTTTCAAGATGAGGGTTATTTTTAATGTATTTAAATAGTATCTCTTCTGAGGTGATTATGTCCTGCTCACTGGATAGCCCTGTACCTTTCTCCCTTGCTCGTATTTTCACTTTCAAAATCATGGTAGCATAATCATGATATAAAAGATGGATTCCATTAGAGTAAAATTATGAAATCTAAAATTATTCAAGATAACTTTTGAAAGTACATGATGCTTATTTAATATAGATGATGACTTCTTCACTGCGAACTATTTAACAATCGCTGGTATTTAGGATCAGCATTGCTCTATTCTCTGGCCTTCTGAAGAGAATTTCCTTTCAAACTGATTATCACAACTGCTCTAGCCTTTAACAAGATGTACCATTTAATTTCATCCTATTTTGTGTTTACATGATAAAGTAAATATGAAACCTCATAGATTTGTTTGTAAAAGTTTAAGATACGTAGAAAGTGTAACTTAATACTAAGAACTTTCTGACATGATAGAAATGGTTTACATCTTGATCACCTAACATATAAACCTGTAGCACCATGTGTCTGTTGATTGCTTGAAATGTTATTGATGTCATGGCTGCTGAATTTTTAATTTCTGCTAAGTGTAATTGTTTTATATTTCAATAGTTTTGATGACTATCATATTAGGTAGTAAAGATTATAAAACAGTGTGATTTTTTCTTTATTTTCTTGTTTTCCTTCGTGTTTTGCCACACACAAGCTGATTCTTTTCCATTGAGCACATAAAGTAATATTGAGTGAGACACAACTATTAGCCATATAATTTTAAGAGATAGAGGTTGAACTGTCTGCCATGAAAAGATTTTTCAACACATTTTCTTTCATATTTGATGGAGTAACAACATCCTATTTTCAATTAAATGTCTTAAATATTGATGAGCACAAAAGGGCAAATATAATTACATTACCCAAAATAATTTTCTTCCATAATTGTTTCTTTTCTATGATCATGACTTTCAACTTTTCATGACATTCCTTTTTTAAGTGAATGGCTTTTCATAGAGACATCTATTATACTTTCCAGAACCAAATGACTTCTTTCTGAATGAGTGCTTTTAAAAATACAGTTTCAAGTATTTTAATAATAAAGTTTTCATTCGATTAAAATGTATGCTTCACACACC
>PVIC010044556.1:0-14966 GCA_004025085.1 Thryonomys swinderianus
GCTCTTATAAAATCCACCTATGGTAGTCAACACAGTGCTGGGGACACAGTAAGGATTTTATTGATATTTAAAGAATTGAATTCAGTGTATTGAGTATAAGAGTAGAAAGGTTTAGAGTAAATTATTCCTCTATGCAACATGGTATCTTCTTATTTTCCAGGAGGCTCTATCCCCTGTGTCCATCAGAGATCTCCAGAAAATGGAATTTTTTCATCACACTCTTCCTAACATGGGCCCTTTTAAGAAAGACTGCCATAGGTAAAACTCTACATGATATTGACAAGCTTTTGCATTTTTATTTATTTTTGTTTCAGTATTA
Organism: Thryonomys swinderianus; assembly: GCA_004025085.1. NCBI lineage: Eukaryota > Metazoa > Chordata > Mammalia > Rodentia > Thryonomyidae > Thryonomys > Thryonomys swinderianus. Next base: position 320 of record PVIC010044556.1, read on the forward strand.
CACCCAGATCAGTGGCATTAAAAGACTAAAAGCGCACGAGGCAGCTGCAGGACAGTTTAAAACATTTGCCACACATATGCAGTGGGAAGAGATGCACACCCCCTTTGCATAGCTGCACAACATAACATTTTCTCGTTACAATTCAATATCATTGCAGCAAGATAAGCACACCCCATAGTCTAATTTAACAGACATGAAGAAGTCAAGTTCTATTGTTCAATGTCACAGCCAGCCAGCCCTGCATGATCAACCTTTATTCTTTTCTGGCTTCATTATGAGGATGATGCCTTTCAACTGTAGTGACTAAACCTGTTAAACTACAAAGCAAGAAATTTATAGAACCTTTATAAGAGTAATACTGAACAGCTTAAATGTAAAACCTACAATTAAATTCCAAAACTAAGCACTTCACCCCCAAGAAAATGCTAAGTAGTTCCTCAGCAACATTCCTGATTTACATACCCCAGAGATGACAGGACTTACATACATATATACTGCAATGATATTAATAGTAATTTTTAAAATAATGTTCAATATAAAACATGGTAATATTAACCCATGCGTTACAAAACTAATAAATTTCCCCTTAGCCTACCAGGGACAGGAGCTCTTTCATTTTCAAAAAGGCTTCTTTTGTCAGATGAAAAGCCCCGAGAGTAAAATATTTCAGTATAGTGCAGTGTTAACAATGGATATGCCATTAGATTACCATACAAGTGAATAAAGCACCAAATGATACGAACATTTTTTCACACTTTAGATTTTGATGTGAAATGAGTCTAATTATTTATTCATAGACTTTTCCTCCAAGGAGTTCAAAGTATTATATTTCAAATCTTCAAACACAAATTTCCTAAGCCTTAAAATCTACCAAGTAGGACAGAGGAACATGTGGCAGGGAAGAAGATAAAGAAAAGCAGCACAAAGAAAAGGTAGGTAGGAAGGGCTCAGGCACATTTCAGGCATGAGGTGGTGTAATTTATTCATTCACATATTCTTCAGTCATTCAAACCTTCACTGAACACCTGCTGTAAGTGTAGGTCCACGCTAGATGTTAGGAATACAGAAACAGTCCCTGCTCCAGCAGCTCCCCAGGCAGAGGGGTGACAGACAGTCACGGTGATAACTGCGTGTCACAAGCACTGGCACCGAAGTAGGAGCACTGCGGAAGGAGCCCTGGGATCAGGGAAAGCTCTAATGAGAAAGTAGCTGTGTTGAGAAACATGAGCCAAGGTCCATGATGGAATTAAGGGAGTCTTCAAGGCAGAGGTAACATTATGTTGAAATGCAATTGAAAACCTGTCAAAAGTTGGACCTGTTTTCGCAGAGTGTGTGAGAAATGCAACATGGTGAAGGATGACATTCAGTGCCTAGAAATGATAGACTGCAAGTCTGTTCAGTAAAGAGATTTCAAGGGTCTCATAATCACAATCAAGGAAAACGGCACTAATCAAAGAGAAATGAGCAGATACAAAAAGTGCATAGCAATAAGTATACATTATATATTCCGGAGCTATCTGGGAAACTATGACCAATGCTACTGGGCTTTCGCTTCACCTCTGTGAGGCCACTGATAATTCCCAAGGCAACAGAAAAGACCATATGGCACATCTTTCCCCTCATTAGCCTTATCTAGGTAGTTCTTCCTGCTATCAGACCAGAGTCTCCTTTGAGTAAAGATGAACATTTTGGCCAGACTCCTTACTGCTCTTTATCCCTATGCTACTACCAGCATATTTACTCAGCAGCGAGGGGAATACTTGCTTCTCCAGGGTTCACTTAAAGACTATCCCAATATAATTTCTTTAAAGTTCTGTTATTGGGCAGCCTAATTTGTATATGGTTGCACACAGCAGATGCCGAAAGGAAAAAATAAATTGACAACATGCCTTAAGTCTTGGATGTTTGGATGAAACAGGATATTTTCCTTGTTGCTATATTACTTCAAGTGTAAAAGTTCCCATGTCAAAATGTATTGAAAATTGTTGCTCTAAATACAATAGATGTAAAAATTCAAGATTGATTTTGTAGCTATATATCTCCAACCACCTTTTATAGCATATAAATTAATGAGAAATATACATATATTAATAGTGATTAGATTGACCAGGCACTTTTAAAATTTGAATTATATATGCATATATAATTTGTTTATTGGTATGCATACAACAAATTCACCAAATTAAAAGTACACAAAAGCACTACACTGTTCCCTCTGTGTTGGTTTAAAGAAAAAGGAAAAAGGGGCCGGAGATTTAGCTCAGTGGTTCCAGCGCCTGCCTCACAAGCACAAGGTCCTGAGTTCGATCCCAGTACCACATACAATGCTGGGCGTGGAGACTCACGCCCACCAGCCATCAATACCACATACCACAGTGCTGGGCCTGGTGGCTCACACCTGTAATCCCAGCACTCGGGAGGCAGAGGCAGGAGGATTGCTGAGCTCAAGGCTTGCCTGGGCTCCATAGTGAGCTCAGGGCCAGCCTGAACTACAAAGCAAGACCCTGTCTCCAAAAAAAAAAAAAAAAAAAAAAAGAAAAAGGAAAAAGAATCAAGAGATGGGTAACCTTACACCTGCTTTTTTATACAGTTAAACATCTGTACTTACTGAATAGACAGGACGGAAAACCTGGTGTCACACTGTGGTACACACTTGAACATGCACAGTAGTAAATATGCTAATAGGAATAGATGGAGTCTAGGGTCTCAGCTTCTTCTCTTTGAGACACAAGCTGAGGACTAATACTTTAGATTCATCCTTCTGATCTTTTAACTCTCTTATGATTTAGCTGGATCTCACTAACCATCAGCACTGACTCAGACAAATTATTAGTCATAATTTAAAGGTCAAAAAACTTTCTGATCCTGAAAACTTATGATGTAGAGAAAAGATAATTATTTTTCTAGAAATCAGAAATGTCAAGTATCTAGACACCTCAAACAGAAAAAGACTTGACTATAAACATGTAGTGAGTCACAAGCAAGTGACTTGACATTCAACAGGAAATAAGTGGGAAAAAATTGTTACAAGAGTGGAACTAAAGGAATATATGAAAGGACACAGAGAATACGACCTAGTAGGTAAATCCCTGAGGTGATGGCCAGGTGAGTAAGAAGTGTAACACTAACATTTCTCTCATGTTATGGAACTCAAGTATAATACAAGCCATTTTGAAAAAGGAAAAAAATCTAGGGTAAAGAGCCAAATAGAGAATTCTGACTATTCCAAGTAAAAGACAAAAATCTATAGAAAAAAAATGTCAGTTTATTCAAATAGAAGTAAAAAAAATAAAGGAACAATGTTTCTAAAGTTAAGATCAGTACAGATAGCATACAATTATAAAGTATTGGGAATGCTTTTGTAAAAATGAATGTGTTGAAAAGGGTATGCATACCTATAGGCCTAGCTATTTAGGAGGCTGAGGCAGGAGAATCACTTGACTCCATGAGCTCAAGATGAGCCTGGGAAGCACAGCAAGAGCCTATGTACAGAAAAAAGGAAGGAAGGAAGGAAAGAAGGAAGGGAGGGAGGGAGGGAGGGAGGGAGGAGAAAGAAAAAAGAAACAGAAAAAGGAAAGCAAAAAGAAAAAGAGTATAGAAAGTAACACTGTTTTAATCAATCTTTCTGATAGGAATTTCCTATCTTCTTTGTCCAGTACAGTAACCACAAGCCACACATTAACTACTTGCTATGTGCTGAGTGGATTGAAGAATTGAACCTTTGATTCTATTTATTAAGATTTTGCTTTAATTAATTTAAAGTTAAATGTAAAAACCCATGGGTAGTAGCAATCATATTAGGTGGGTAGCTTTTCTTTCAGGTGAGTAGCTTTATACTTCAAGAGATCATGTATTACCCCAGCACTGACACTCTATGAGTCCTTGGGGTAATCGGAACGTCAGATTTTTTACACAAAAATGAGAGAAAGAAATTCTACATTTCCAATGACTGCTACAAAGACCCACTGTTTGTATGATTTCCCTGGAGTACTGTGTAACTTAGAGATGACAAGCTCAGTTCAGCTTTCAAAATTTAGGAAACTTCAAGGAAATGAGGCCATCCTAGATAACAGGACTAGTGGATGTAGCATCTCAAGACTTGCATGAATCAGTCCATTTTTATAAGACCTGTATAAGTGAAAAAGAAAAAGCCACAGACTCCCATTTTTCTCTCCCACTGCAGCACCCTTCACTTCTTACCACCCTGTTCTCATCCTGACTCACACCATGGAAGCTGTATCCCATGAGATGAAGACACTGTCAAAAAAGACGGGGAGCTTTCTTGCCAATGGACCTTTGCTTCACACTAGAAAATGTCCATCTCCAGGGGCTCCATCCAGCAACTCTGCCACTGGCTCCTAACATCGCTTGACTTACAGCTCTCTTAAGCTCTGGAGAAGTTTTCAGATGAATACAGGGAATTAGAACACATGGCTATCTTTTAAATCCAGCACCAGCAGGGGAAAAGAAAGAGAAAGAGAGGGAGAGAGACAGAGAGAGAGAGAGAGAGAGAGAGAGAGAGAGAGAGAGAGAGAGAGAGAGAGAGAGAGAGGGAAGCAATTCTATCTTTAAGTTTTTCCATGAAAAGGAAGAAAAAGAAGAGGTGGGTGGGGTGACAGGGAAGTAGAACAGTAGCTTGAATGTAAATGTTTACTGACTAGAATGATTTTACAGAGAAAAGAAAATTAAGGATATAGAACACAGGTGATTAATTGCAGATAAAGTCATTGGAACAGAAAGTAATTTAGGCAAATAAGAAACAATGTTGATCTGCCCAAAGAAAATTTGTAATGTTTTCACAAACTTAATGATGATTTCAATTTCAGATTCCAAAACCCATGATGGTTTCAATTTCAGATTCCAAAAGTGATTACAGGGAGTGGCTTCAAAAACGATGCCAATTAGCACAATAAAATATGTTTACCTTTTTATTATTATTTAGTCAAGTCATCAATCTAAGGGAAAATAGGCACAGTAATTGAAAGACAATTTGGTGAGCAAAAATTTGGGGAGCAGGGCCGGAGGGTTAGCTCAGTGGTTCCAGCGCCTGCCTCGCAAACTAAGGTCCTGAGTTCGATCCCTGGTACCCACATATAATGCTGGGCGTGGAGACTCATGCCCACCAACAATCAACACCGCATACCACAATGCCGGGCGTGGTGGCTCACGCCTGTCATCCCAGCACTCGGGAGGCAGAGACAAGAGGATTGCTGAGTTCCCGGCGGCTTGCCTGGGCTCCATAGTGAGCTCAGGGCCAGCCTGAACTACAAAGCAAGACCCTGTCTCAAAATAAATAAATAAATAAATAAATAATTTGGGGAGCAAAGAACACTGAGGGTTACAAACCAGGGACACTAATCCAGCTTTGCCCATCTTCAATAGAACTTTTATAGCTTTTATAGAACCAAGAAACCAAAACAAGGCTACAAACTAAGGCAAAAATCTCAAAACCTATTAAATTCAAATGGAGGTCATCAAGTTAATGTGAGGACTGATCTTTAACTAAAACAAATTCACTGGCAGTGGATTTAATAGTCGAAAGACCTAAGCCAAGTGTTATGTATGAGAGGGAATACAACAGAATGGTTAAGAGCATGAACTTTGGAGCCAGGCTGAGTTCAAATCCCAGCTCCCCACTTACTGTCTGACTGAACTTAAACAAAATATAAAAAACAAAACAAAAAAAAAGATGAATGAGCTTTAAAAATTCAATATAGGGTCTATCCCTGGAATTTTTAGAAATACTGGTTCATAAAATCTTTATGAGTAAATTAACATTTCCCCCAAAAATCAACACTATAGAGATTAATTGGGTGAATGAATACTACCATAAAAAACTGAATCCAAATGACAGCCAATGATTTGGGTATAACAGCATCATACCAGTTACAAGGCCATTACTGTGGGTGTATACACAAACTTTCGGTGACAACACTTATTTAACCAAACTACTATTTTCTGCACATCTTTTTCAATTCTCCTTTTTAGATCTATCTATATATGCCACTGCCGTTTTCCATCCAACTCCCCAGATGGCAAGTCCATCCATTCTGCACACTGCTGGGCCATGACTGGTTCTATAGACTCTGGTTGAGGGACCCCACCCACTCCCAGATAATTTCTGTGTCCCCAGGTGCCAAGTTAGATTTCCCTGATTCTGCAAAGCTTTTCTGACCCTCCCCAGGCCATGCTCACTAAGCCTTCTGGATATTTCCAATATTCTGAAACTGACTCTCATCTTTCTCAACCAACCTCTCATTAGACCATAAATTACCCAGAGACAAGTCCATGTTCTATCTGCCACATTATTCTACATTTCTTAAATAGAACATACATTCAACAAACATTGCCTGAGTTTTCCACTTAATCTCATTAATACTTTCCAAAATATATTTTTATATGCAGAAAAAAGATCACATAAATTAAAGGATGTCATATCATACCCCTTAATTGATTCTGATCATTTACTGCTCTAAACTCAAAAACTTTTACTTATGTATTCCTAAAATGGCTCATGTAATTTTCTACTACTTCAAGTTTTACAGTCTTTCGTTGCTACGATGTCTTCTTTTCAGATATTTTCTACTCAAATGTGTTATGGAAAGATATAACATTTTTAAGCATAAAATTTTCATTTCTCCACTTAAGGAAACAGGTCTGGTGTCCCGTGTTCACACTGTGCCTTTGTAACCCACTGGATGAATTTATCGTGAACCAGTTACTCAACCTACACCTTGGCTTGCTCTTGAGGTGATTGTGAAGGCTAAATCTGGCATATACTAAGTGCTTCTTAAATGTCATTTGAAAACTGCCTATGTATCCAACTTTGGCAATTTCCTTTGTGGCAACTCAATACCTACGACTGCACAGTGTGTATTTGATACAGTGGCGACAACCTTAAAACAGAAGAGCAATATGAACCAAGTCTCCCCACCTAAATACTGACTCAAAGTGCTTGTTTGGAAAACCTCACATTTAAAAAATGATAGCATTTACCTTTTTTTTTTTTGATAAAGCCATTGTGAGCACGGATAAAGCTAGTTTTAGTCCTTGCAACCACCAGAGAGCTAGATAAAAGGTTGTGGGATGGCTACCAAGTAAGAAGAAAGGACTGGAAAGCCACGAGGGTGCCTGCTCTGGCAGTATGCTTGCCACCTAAGCATACATAATCCCTCTACAGTCTCCTAAAATATACAAACTTCTTCTGACCCTCTTGGTCTGACCAAAACAATACTGAATTTTCCAAAAGCAATATTACTATTTTTTAAAAAATAAAAGTACTAGAGAAGCAGAGACAGAAGAGAGCTGAAGATTTTCAGCCGTTGGTTTAACAGCTCCAGATACCCTCCCAGCCCCCACCATTCATCAGGAGTACAATTTCCCCCAGTGACCCTGTTGGGGGGGGCCTTTGAACGAAGGACTGAAGCAGTCTAATTTTGTCTAGCCTGTTGAAAATAGGTTACTGCTGAATTAAGGAATTGGAGAAAGATTTATATCTACTTAAATATTAACCTATTGACAAAAATTTCAGCTACTATTACAAAATGCTTTTGGTGTTTTTGTGTGTGCGTGTGCTGGGGATTGAAAACTCAAGTCCTTATGCATACCACAAACACATTCTATCACTGAGCTACACCTAAACCCCAAGATCCTTTTTTCTTAAGGTTAAAAATAATTTTCTAAGCTCTTCTTCAATAAAATGCATGTAGGAGAGAAGGGACCTAGCAGTTGGCAAAATCAAAAATTTAGGGACATGCCAGGCGTGGTGGCTCACGCCTGTAATCCCAGCACTCAGGAGGCACAGGCAGGAAGATTGCTAAATTCGAGGCTTGCCTGGGCTACATAGTGAGCTCAGGGCCAGTCTGTACTACAAAGTGAGACCCTGTCTCAAAAAAAAAAATTTAGGGACAGGTTAAGGATGTACCCCTGAGAAAGAGTGTACAGTTAGCCCTTTCATTGTCCTGAGTTCAATCCTCAGAATCAAAAATGAATGACTGGGTGTGGTGGCTCATGCCTGTAATCCCAGCACTCCAGAGGCAGAGATGGGAGGATTGCTGAGTTGGAGGCTTGCCTGGGCTACATAGTGAGCTCAGGGCCATCCTGAACTACAAAGCGAGAACCTGTCTCAAAAAAAAAAAAAAAAAAGAATGAATGGGGGCCAGGGATTTAGCTCAGTGGTTTCAGTGCCTGCCTAGCAAGTGCAAAGTCCCTGGTTTGATCCCTGGTAACAACATACAACAATACTGAGTGTGGTGACACACACCCACCAGTAATCAGTACCACATACCACAATACTGGATGTGGTGACTCACATCTGTAATCCCAGTACCCAGAAGGCAGAGGCAGGATTGCTAAGTTTCAGGCTTGCCTGGACTACATAGTGACCTCAGGAACAGCCTGAACTACAAAGAGAGACCCTGTCTCAAAAAAAAAAAAAAAAAAAAAAGATTCTATGATTGTCAAAAAACCCATTTGTAATATAACCTTTCATTTGCTTGGGGAAGCAATTTAGTGTTTGAAAGAATGAAATCTTCTAGTTTATCCATGACTTCACTATAAATACCAAAACTTTATTTCAACCTGATAAAAATCAAGATATGATCTTTTCCCACCTTCTTAAAAAGTTTTAAGAGCCTAACTGATTTTTTTTCAAGGTTTAAAAGTCACTATTATTTTTATGAATAAAAATAAATCATTTCACTGACTACAATTACACACTCCTAAGAGAGTATATGAGGCTAATTGACACTGCACAAAGCCAGACTTTTGTTGAAATGTAGATCTCAACCTGTTCTACAGCCCTCAAGCTGAGAGTGATTTTTCAGATTTTTAAATATTTATTTTAAAATATTTGAAACAGGAACATGCAAAAAGATCTCCATGGCAAAAGCTTAAAATATTTACTTTCTGACCATGGGCAGGAAAGTTTGGGAACCCCTGTTTGAAGTGACTGGTGCTTAACAGGCCTTAGAGATTAGCATGCCCCTTTCTTTCTTTCCAGTGCTGAAGAGGCAGAGGCTTTGCAGTAAAAAGTGAGTTTTGGTCCTAATCACATGCTATCTGTATGCCCTGGGGCACCTACTTATCCTCTTTAAGTCTGTCTAATTACCTGTAAAGTGAAAACAACATGCCAACCTCACAGGATTTCTAGGTAAACTTCTACTGGAAATAATATGACAGACATAAATAAATGAAAACCGTTATTATACAAGGCTTCACCGGACAAAGACTACCTCCAAAGAGAGGATACATAACTTTGTAAATTGTGAACAAAGATGACAGGATTCAAATAATTTTGTTTTAAATTTTATTTCAAAAGTCTGCTATATGAAAACATCGTGAACTTTCTTTAACCTTTATACTAAACATTCTTAGTTCTTACGTAGTAAATTTGACTAAAAGCAAAAGACACACCAAATAATACCCATGACAGTCAAGCAACTTCTGAATTCGGAAACATAGTGATTAAGTCACTACTGGAAAGCCAGAATCTATTTTTGAGTCGCTTGGATCACCTTTATTTCATTATACATCTTATAACATCAAAGCAAAACATGGCATAATTTCAGGCACTGAATCACCATCAAACTGAGTTGCAATTAAGGATAAGAACATCATTAAGTTTTAGGTAATGCTTGCAATTGTAAGTAAGCAGTGCCTTTTTATTCTTCTGGAAAATGTCATTCAGGAGGTTTCAACAATTCTCCTAAACCTAGACTGTAAGTGCCATGCTTGAATTTTTTTTGGATGCGTGCCCAACAATAAATGATCCACAATGATCTGAGGACAGCACTCCCATCCAAGAACTTAATCAGATTAATGATGTATTTGTTTTATAAAAATGAAGTACATTAAGCCTAAGAATACCTAATTTACATACTAAATGGTTGCTAGGGACCAAAAATATTCGTGGTTTTTATAAAACTGAGGTTACCAAATTGTCTATTGTCTTGAAATCTGTTAGTAAATAGCAGTGAAATGCAAAATAATAAACAAATGTTAATTAGTCGTGTTTATATATGTAAATTCATTAGATTGTGTGTAGTTGCTCAAAAGAACCTAACGATGCTCATATTCCAAAACATATGTGCCCCAGAGACAATAAGATACTATTATACAAAGTTGGAAATAACAGCAAACTTAATTGTTTTCTAGTTGATTTGACCTCAAATCATGATTCACATTCTACTCTAATATTTTCATTTGGGGGGGCCTTAGCTTAATATATGCAAATATAAACAGTAAATTAGCAGGCTAGATTTCTGCCACTTTTGTTGGAAACCTATTAGCAACCTTCATCTAAAACGGGAAAGAGCTTTCACAAAACAGCTGAATTTCACCAAACCCTTAAATAAGGAGAATTAATATTTCATGTTTGCGTTGGGTTCCCTTACACACACACACATGCACACACACACACTCACACACATGATTACTTCACTCATTCAACAAATCAGTGTTTATTGATTTAGGGAGGAAACAATAACACAGACACTATGTTCTAAGGACACAGGCAAGAAAGCAGATAATTACAATACAAAAGGACAGTGTTACAATTCAGTATAAACAAAGGGCTCTGCAAACAAAGAGAAGCCAGCCACCAACTCAGCCAGGGCACAGGAGATGCGCCCCAGAGGGAAGGCAACAGTTTACAAGCCCTATTACCTGAGATGATGGAACAGCACATGCTGGTGGCAGTAAGAGAGGAGAGTTCAGAAGGGTACAAAATTTGGAAACCTGTATACAGCTACATCTTCCTCTGACTTAAAGAAAGGGAGGAGGGCACAGATATCATTTAAGTGTAGTGCAATTCATAAAAATTGGGTTTATCTTGCCGGGCGCGGTGGCTCATGCCTGTAATCCCAGCACTCGGGAGGCAGAGACAGGAGGAGTGCTGAGTTCGAGGCTTGCCTGGGCTACATAGTGAGCTCAGAGCCAGCCTGAACACAAAAGTGAGACCCTGTCTCAAAAAAAAAAAAAAATTGGGTTTATCTTGAATTAGGTTAAATGTTTTTATACAGAAGCTTAATTTCAACAACTTGCATTTGTATTTAGTAACCAGATAACACAGAAAGCTTTAAAAAACTGAATAAAAACAAATAAAACTTTCCTTTATTAAACATGGAACTTAAAAAAATAATTTCAATTCAGACTCAAATATTAATTTATATGTAGTTCTTAAAAAGATATGATGGAAAAGCAGAATTGTTAAATACCTTTACACAACCTAGGTTTAAAAAATTGAGAAGAGTGTATATATGAATTAAAATATTACATTGTACCTCACAAAAGGCATATGTGTTAATGTGCCAAAATAACATGTTTAATATGTGTCAAAACTAATATAAATTTTTTTAATTTTAAGTCTCAAGAAATACTAGAACAAAACACAAAAAAAAAGAAGAAAAGACCTGGAGAAATTAAACTATATCTTTTAAAATGTATACACAAAATTTATAGAAACAGCCGGGCGTGGTGGCTCACACCTGTAATCCCAGCACTCGGGAGGCAGAGACAGGAGGATTGCTGAGTTCTAGGTTTGCCTGGGCTACATAGTGAGCTCAGAGCCAGCCTGAACTACAAAGCAAGACCCTGTCTCAAAAAAAAAAATTTATAGAAACAACATCTAAGAAGCAGGCATTAAGATGGGGAGCACTACAAGTTCCAGAACAGCATGGACAACTTAGCAAGATCCTATCTCAAAACAAAAAATTTAAATTTAAAAATTTAAGCTCAGTGGAACTTAGATGTAGCTCAATCCCTAGTACTAGGGAGAGGGGGAAGCCATAAATAATTATATCATCATCAAGATAATGGAATTCACCGAACATTCAGTTGCATACATGGAATGCTATGGGAAGTACTTATATTTTGTCCACTGCTTAAACTGTTGGCTGGCTAGCCTATCACCATCATACTGACCTGAATACCTGCTGCCCTGGCCAAAAACTGTGCACATATGGGCCGGAGATTTAGCTCAGTGGTTCCAGAGCCTGTCTTGCAAGCGCAAGGTCCTGAGTTCAATCCCGGTAACCACATACAATGCTGGGCGTGGTGACTCACGCCCACCAGCAATCAGTACCACATACCACAGTGCCGGACGTGGTGGTTCACACCTGTAATCCCAGCACTTGGGAGGCAGAGGCAGGAGGATTGCTGAGTTTGAGGCTTGCCTGAGCTACATAGTGAGCTGAGGGCCAGCTTGAACTACAAAGCAAGACCCTGTCTCATAAAAAACCTGTGCACATAAAAAGGATGTCACTCTTGACAGGTTGTGTAGCTGGGCATGAGACTATTACCCATTTCAATGGAAGACTTTTCTGTGCCAATCAAGTTGGACACATTATCAGCTCACCCACCCCTCAACTCTCTACATGTACGCCACCTCCTTACTGCTTTGGATACTTCATTCATTCAATGATACAGATTAACAGATAATGTTGAGTTTTCATCTTTAACTTTTAAGTATATTGTTTCCCTCTGTATCTGTTCCCATCTGAAATAAAAGCAATATATTTATACAAGTTTACAGAAAGAAAAGGAGGCAATGCCATAGTCTTAAGAACCTTACAGCATATTTCATAGGAATGAAAAAATAATGGTTCAAGAAAATATAAAAGTTGTGGAAATTTTAAATGAGGAACCTTGTAAGCTGAATTGTTTTAAGTACAAGTTGCCTGCGTACTATAATATCTTTTTTCTTTTTATAAATACTGTAGTCCATGAAACAATAGAGAGAGAATAAATATATCTCACCCTTTAAGTCCTGGGCAATTACAGTTTCCTGTTAAGAATTCTGGTAGGGAATGAAAATTATAAAACATGGTGCTCGCTTCGGCAGCACATATACTAAAATTGGAAAATTATCAAACATGTCAAAAGAAAAACATGAGTAGAGGTTGGGAGCAGGCCGATGACTCAGCCACAAGGAAGGTTGAGTCAGTGGTGAGAGAATTGGAGATCAAGTTGCCAACAGTGGTATTACCTTAGGAAAAAAACCAAATACTGTAGCCAGCTAAGTTAGTTAGAAAGTATTATAAGGACAAGGCTGGGTCCTTAACATAGAAAACATCTGAGGCACATTCACTGGTTAGCATTTTATATATATACTTGCATTATATATATACTGTGGATACCCACCGTACAGTATATATATGAATTAAAATGTCCTACTTCCCCTGGGGATAAATAGCAGTGACTGATACGCTAAACAGGCACCAATCTCCCTAGCCCATTTCCTTTCTGGAAATCACTTGTAAAATTCCTGTGTGACTTTGTCTTCCCATTTGATCCCCACCTCACCTCATGGCTTTGCCCTATAAAACACCTTTGAAAAGCAGGGTGGGCAGTCAACCCACTTTCCAGTCTCCTTTTTGTCTCTTTTAGACAGAAGCTATTTTTCCTCAATAAATTTTTCCTACTCTTAACCTCTGTTGTTCCTAGAATCCATTTTTCAATTTTAGAGAACACAAACTCATCATTTGGATATCTAGCAGGTTGGGAGTTAATAATATTTCCCTTGTTTGGATTATTTTGCTTGTTCAGATTACTTTCTGCCCCATTTCAAAATGTCCTAAATTGGGTTAATATTAAGACAATGATTTGTTACTTGTAGAAGCAACAAATTCCTACAGAAGGGTAAACCTATTGCTAAGCCATCTGTTATTTGCAATACATATAATAAACTCAACAGACGGGTGCAGCCCTGTGCTTCCTATAAACAGATGGTATTTTAAAACTCTAAAATATCCTATCAATGGAGAGTTCAACTAGAACCCCCCCCACACAAAAAAGATCTCCACTACACAGCCCACAGCTGATACTTGGTTTCTTTTCATTCAGCACACACATAATAAAGATGGCACTGCCAACCCTAGACTACCATCCTTCTGTTACTATGAAAGCAACATCTTTTCTTTGTGGAACACATGTAGAGACAAAGGAGGATTAATCACTGAAACTGGTTAAACATCTTTTGTACCTGGAATATTGGTGATATGTCTAGTTGGCAGGCAGAAGTAGCATAGCAGATAAATAGCTCACCTACTTCATTTATTTCCAAAACACACACTCACACAGCCCACAAACACACCACCACACAACTAAATTCATTCATGCTACAAAAGAACCTAACAAGTCCCATTATAACAAGATATTTGATTTTAAGATTATTTCCTTTAAATTTAAGAAAAATTAATCCCTTTAAATGAGACTCCTAAAAACTTAGGTATTAACAGTGTAAAAACCTTTTGTAACTGCCACTCAAAAACAAGGGCCCTTGCCGGGCGTGGTGGCTCACGCCTGTAATCCCAGCACTCGGGAGGCAGAGACAGGAGGATTGCTGAGTTCGAGGCTTGCCTGGACTACATAGTGAGCTCAGAGCCAGCCTGAACTACAAAGTGAGACCTTGTCTCAAAAAAAAAAAAAAAACAAGGGCCCAGGGGTTTAGCTTAGTGGTGCCAAATCTGCTTGGCAAGCACAAGGTCTTGAGTTCATCCTTGGTACCACACGCACACACATACACACACACTTATATAAGCCATATAGAAGCATGTTTTCAAAAGACAGTGAAATGGGCCGGAGGGTTAGCTCAGTGGTTCCGGCGCCTGCCTCACAAGCGCAAGGACCTGAGTTCGATCCCCGGTAA
>PVIC010044557.1:0-14961 GCA_004025085.1 Thryonomys swinderianus
GTTTCAGCTGGGGAGTTAGGCCTTAATTCTCCTGCGTCAGCGGCACATGCCTTTAACACCAGCATTGCAGAGACTGAGGCAAAGAATCACAATTTGAGCCTGGTTTAGGTAATTTAGTGACTTAGTGAGACTGTCTCAAAAAAACATTTTTTTGAAAATATGAGTCAGGTGTGGTGGTCCATGCCTACTATCCTAGACCTTTGGGGCCTGAGGCAGAAGGATTGCCAAGAGTTCAAGGTAAAGGCCAGCTTGGCTACATAGGGAGATCAAGAGCAACTGGGAGCCCGGGAAGACCTGTCTCAAAACACTAAGACAGGCAGGGCCTTGGATTTGGCTCAAGTGGTATAGTGCCTACCTAAGCACAAAGGCCCAAATTTGATCTCTGGTGCCACAAATAAACAATATATGGTGAAAAATGTGGATCTAGATTTATTCCTTTGCACCTGAGTAATGGGCTTTCCCATTGGTTAAAGAGGTTTACCTTTACCTAGAATTTATTTTTATCTCTTTGTCAAAGATCAGATGACTAAAGGTGTACAGCATTGTTCTTGTTCCTTAAACTCCATTCCATTGGTTTACACGATGATTTTTGTGCTAGCACTGTGCTGCTTTTGTTATTATGCCTTTGTGATACAACTTGAAATTGGGGTTGTATTGTCTCCTTTGCTCTTTTTGGACAAGATTTGGCTATTCTGTTTCTCTTCATATAAATTTCATATTTTTTCTAGTTCCCTGAGTGAAATAAATCAGAAATTTGGCTATTCTGTTTCTCTTCACACACATTTTATAATTTTTCTAGTTCCTTGAGTGAGATAAATCAAATCAGACATTTAAATATCACAGTTTCTCTTATATGAGAAATCCAAAATACAAATAATTTAAAGAAGGAAGTAAAAGAGGTAAGAAACAAGGAGGTAGAGTTTCTGCAGATGGGGAAGGAGGAAATTGTGAAAAGGCAGGGTAGTCATACAAATTCGTCAAAATGAATGTAATAATTATATATTGCAATTAAAAATTAAAACAATTACAATTTTAAAAAAGGGTTGGGATGTACCTCAGTGCAAAAGCTCCACATTCAAATTCCAGCACCTCCCCGGCAAAAATAATCTGAAGTAATCCGGCGCCGACGAACCACTTATGTTCCTGTTTTTCTGTCTCTGTGACTCAGAGGAGACAGCGATGTATTCTGACACTGGAAGGAGCAAAATTCTTACCAATGAGAGTAACTTATTTAAAATAATTAGTTAATTAATTAAGTTTTGGCAGCATTGGGAATGCGCGCCAGCCCAGAGAGAACCGCTTCACTCACTACTCATGACTCCTCCACCCTCCAGCCCAGCAGAAATCCACAAGCCCAGACCTTCCCATTTCAATGGCCGGACGGATGCTACACGTTATCAGGTGTCTTTTCCAGCGGGACGAGTGCAAGGCATGGCCGTACTTTTAATTTCAGTTTAAAGTAGCTCTTAACAGAGAATTCAACTGATCGACAAGACAATGTTTTAAAGGACGCTGCTGTCTTACTGCACACACACGCTTCTCCTTCCCTCACTGGGAGACCTTTGTACGCTCTGGACCAGGTCTGGACTTGAATGCCGAAACTCTTTTCAGTTAAAACGCGTGGTCACAGGTCTCCTCAGGGAGCTACCGGCTGCAATCAGAGTCGCGGTTAATCTGCTTTTCCGGATGCCTGCACGAAGAGCCTACGCAACCCTGGCTGGCCAGGGCCAAGCGCTGGGACTGGCAGAACCCAGAGGCCGGCAGGTCCTGCAGGCGGATCTCTCACCTGGTTGCACCTAGGGAGAAAGAAGTTCTTACCCGGAGAAGGTGCAGCTCGCCGGCCCAGTAACCAGGCTCCCTCCCCACCGGCTGGGTTTGGGTTCTAGGTGGGCGGGACGGGGGCGGGGGCGTTCCCACCGGGCCAGAGACCACGCCCCCTACTTTGCTTATGCTCTTTAAGGCTCTGGGTCTTGCGCTGCAGAGGGGGGAACCAGAGGTCTGCGAGCTGGTTTGTCCAGGACAGGAAGAGCTCATTCCAGCTGAAAGGAGCCACTTTCATGGTACTACGGTAATAAAACAAGAGGAGCTGAATACAGCGTCACTCAGTGTGTTTGCAAATAGCTCCTTACCCATGAATCCTTTTATTTTTCTGGGCACCCTTATTTTTATATTGAGGATAGGAAATGGAGGAAGAGGAAATGTGGGGCCTTCCTGGCTCCACAGCCAGGTTTTATAACTCTCTGTGTGCTGTGCTGCGGGATCCAAGCCCTTCCCTGAGTGGGGTTCTGTGAGTCCAACTTCTCAGAGCTATGCTCTTAGCCATCAAAGATTTTCTGCTTTGTTTTAGAGTCATTATACGTTTCTAAAGTGGAGAACTTCAAATATCTGTTGATTCGTTGATGCAAGTTTAAAAACAAAACAAACAAACAAAAAAACCAAAAAAAATCAAACCCAACTCTCCCTAAAGATAAGCACTGCTAAACACTGTAAAAGACCAACAGCAGGATCAGCAGAAGTCAAACCGACTGAAAGTCCTGCAGGTGTCTGGGGCCTGTCTTTGGATTTTCCTCCATACTTTCCCTTGTTTTGTGCAGTCGCCTGTAAGGTTTAGAGGCCCCGTCTGGCCTGAGCGTGCCCTGTTCCTGTCTAACAGGGTGCTCCGGGTTCTCCGGGGGGAGGGTGCTTGACATTTCTGAAAGATTGAGGGGTCATAATTTCCTCCAAGCCTTTCCATGGGATAACTTCAGATGGGGTCACAAGGTTTACTTCCACCTGTCTGATTTCTCATAGCCAGACTAACTAGGAGGGGAACAAACCAATCGCACACAGGAACCTACACCTGATACGTGTTCACGGATGAGATGCCCTGAGGCCCGGATTGGACCCACAGGACGGAAGCGTGTGGATGAGGTGTGGATGACACGGGTCTGCCGGGTGTTGCCAAGTGTTCAGTTGGGAGATGGTTCTTAGGTATGTATTGCACTGTTCCTTACTCCTGCGCATGTTTGGCATTTTCTATGGTAAAAAAGTGCTTGAAAAAATCATTCATGAAGGTATTTGTTTTCCTGCTTTCTTGCACAAGCTAGGGAGCTGTCCTACCGCAGAGGTAAAGCCCCAGCCCAGAGGTTATTTATTGCCTTTGCTCTGTGCCAGACATTGTTCTTAGGGGCTGAGACACAAGAATGCACAGTCGCAAATCTCTGCCTTGAGGGATCTATGTCGGGGAAGGGGAGGAGATGTGATAAGGGAACAACCCACAGAAGACTTAATTAAGCTCATGAATTTTACTGTGCTAAGTGTTAAGTGCTATGGAAAAGAAAAATGGAAAATAAAATCACAGGAAAACGTAGAACTGGCAAGAGGATGGAGAGCAGTGGAGACTAAGGGACACCGTGTTGAGAAGGAACTTATGGAGGAGGCTGGATACGAAAAGTTGGAGGAGAAAGAGCAAAAGAAAGGGTGAGAAGAATATTAGGAAGGAGAGAGGAAAGGCAAGGGAGGAAGATTCATCAGGAAGGGGAGAGGTCTCAGTTGTGTCAACAGTCACTGGGGGGCCAAGAGGAAAGCCCTGTGGGAAGCATGATCAGCTCACTAGCAAGGGAGTTGAGGTCAGTGTAGCTGCACTAATGTACAAAAATTGACTTGGTTTGGGACTGGAGAAAGGTGGCCGAGCAGCGAGAGTCTGACATTGGAGGGCTGGAACTGACTGGTTTCCCTCTTTGATGCTATCTTGAAGAGCAAAGACTTGCTTATCTTTATATTTTGGTCTTGGCTGAACAGACAGCCTAATATGGGACAAATGGGAGAAATACATGGGGACACGGGGTGAGGCTGTGACTTGCTTAGCACATCCTGAGGGCAGCGGGAGCAGAGGGCAGGAACTTTCCTTGACAACACTGACAGCCAAAGAGTGGGGGCTGAATCCTAATTTCTGTCTTTCTCAGAAAATCTATTCTAGGATACCAGTGTTCACAACTGGAGGTTCCTGACAAGTCTTAGATGTCCCTCATTGTACCCTTACATGACTGGCTTCACCCATGAAGGGGAACACATCTTACAGAACACAGAGACACATTTCAATGAGGACAGACTTTATTTGTTTATTCAGGAAGGGTTGCTTTTTTGTTTTTATGAAGTGACATAAGAAAGAGGTTAGTAAACATACAATATGAAATAACAAAAAGTTCATCATAAGTAATTACTTCAAGAAAATAATATATTAACCATCAACATTTTCCATTAACCTTATAAAATAAATACACTTTGACATGAGTAGATATTCCTTCACAACTAATAGTGATAACATATGCTAGTCTTCTGTTTTTCTAAATGAGACAAGATTACAAAGATGACAGAATATATACCTCCAGGATGCTAAGTCCTGGATATCCAGGAGAAGTCAAAGTAGTCAGGGTACCACTGGGAAGGGAAAGAAATAACGCTGCAGCTTCAAAGTGGAAGATACAGAAAGAACCATTACAAGGTACCTAGGCAGATAAAGCAGAGAGAAGTGGACAGATGGGGTGGAAGAAAAGTCTTACCAAAGGCATGAGCAAAACCCAAAGCATTATGAGGTCTAGAAGCAGAACTGGTAGCCCAGCTAGCAACAGCATTTCTTCTGGCAGCAGCACTTCTGCTGGCAACAGCCCTTCCCACAGCTGCAGCCACAGGAGCCACAGCCACAGGAGTGGCAGCAGGTGCGGCGGCAGCAGTAGATGACTGTAGGTTGGCAGCAACAGCCACAGCAGCCACAGCAGCTGCCACATCCACCACAGCCACAGCTACCACAACCTCCACAGCCGCCACAGCCACCACAGCCGCCACAGCCACCACAGCCGCCACAGCCACCACAGCCACCACAGCCGCCACAGCTGCCACAACCTCCACAGCCACAGCAACCCATTGCGTCAGTACAGAGGACTCAGGTGAGGTGAGATGAGGAGAGAGGACTCAGGAGAGCAGAAGGAGTCTGATGCCTTTTACTTCAGGGGCCCTTAAATACCCCTTTGAGGGCTAACACGTGACAGAGAGCCACTTTCTGCTTGTTTCTAGCAGCTTCCCAGTGAGAATGTTGTAAGACTCCACGTGCATTTCCTCAAGAAATATCTCTGGTCTCATAGAATGGCTTATTTTTAGCACTTCCTCAGGTTAGACTTTTCATGACAACATGTTTTTAATATACTCAGTCTTGTTTAATCTACATTTCTAAGTACACTGTGGCCTCCCCGAGTCTCATTTGATGAAAGCACATCTGCCATTTTCCAGGCATATCAGGAGGGCTCTGACCCTGCTGCAGATCTCACCCTGGGTTTCAGGGCCCTTTTCTTCTTTCAGGTTGTCTGTACTGAATACATCCAAAGCTGGCACCGCACATGGGTAGACCAAGTACCAAAGCCTCTTCTCTGATATCCTGTATTTCTGTCCCTTTAATATCAGGATGTTTTCTCATTTATTTTTCAAATTTATATTTGTCCTTGATTCACAAGTTAAACTATGTGAAGTTGCCTCCTCACAATGGCCTGGAGTTAAAAGCCTTGGCCTATGGTATATATATCCTCAGCATACAGCCTCCTCTACTATCTTTGCTTTTGCATATGGGTGAGTGTACTGAGGACCAAATCCAAAGCCTAATGTGTCAGAAACAATCCCATTTGGGAACATTAACTGGACAATTGGGACTATGAGTGGGCTGAGCTTTCCTGCCTGCAGATCAGCTATCACATTTGTGGACCTGAGGACTTAACTCTTTATTTTCAGCTCTAGGAACAACAAAGACCCCAGTGATCCCAGCTGCTGTGAGGCTCCAGGACAGAACTACACTGGGAACTTCACCTATGTAATTCCTTATTGTTATGATGTACCAAATATGCTGCCCTCTGAGTGACCTGTTACATTTGTCATTCCTGATGTACTGAAACTACTGCCCTCTGAGTGACTTGTAACATTGCTTGCTCTGGATGGACTGAATAAAAAGTGTGGCAAGCTCAGGTCTGTTGTTTTTGCTACACAGAGTATCATGAATCAGGCCCAAGCTCAGCTTCTTCTCTAAGTCTCATTTCTACCTATTTATTATTTTGCCTTGTGCTATTGGACTCCCAGGAGACTACAACTTAACTGCAAAGGTTCTATTTACGTTCCATTCCCCTGTTTCCTACAGTAGTGTATATTAGACAAGTGTTCTAGACAAAGCCACACCCCCAGCTCTCCTCCACCATCAGTGCCTCCTGCTGGGGTGACATAGCTGTTACAGTGAGGATCCCACATCGACTCATCCATCATCACTCATAGTTTCTGGTTTACATTTAAGTTCTCTCTTGGTGTGGAGGACTTTGGACTTTGAAAACTGTACAAAGATACATGTTTTCACTGTGTCATATAGAATACTTTTTTTTTTTTTTTTTTTTGCGACAGGGTCTCACTTTGTAGTTCAGGCTGGCCCTGAGCTCACTGTGTAGCCCAGGCAAACCTCAAACTCAGCAATCCTCCTGCCTCTGCCTCCCAAGTGCTGGGATTACAGGCGTGAGCCACCAAGCCCGGCACTGTGGTATGTGGTATTGATTGCTGGTGAGCATGAGTCACCATGCCCTGCATTATATGTGGTTACCAGGGATTGAACTCAGGACCTTGCTCTTGTGAGGCAGGCGCCAGAACCACTGAGCTAAATCTCCGGCCCTGTGTCATATAGAATATTTTTGCCAACTCCTGGAACACTGATTTTTTTTTTTTTGCTTTTATTATATACAAATTATGTAAAGTCAATAGTTTTGCTTTTATTATAATGCATATAATTCCACTCATAACCCACGTCTAACTTGTCCTGAAATGTAAGCTGTGTCCTTGTCTAGATTTGTGATGTCAGGCCTTAAATTATACATTTGTCAAGAGTACTACTTCCTTAGGTTCATGGTAAATACAGGAATCTTACTGTTTGGCACCTGTACTTTCTACTCCAAACTGTCAAAGAAGAAAGGAACTAGTCACACATACATAACTTCACTCCAGATACTTCATCAGGTTTATTCTCAACATAGCTGTGAGGGTTTGAATCATTTAAGATTCAAAAGGCTCATGCTGAATCCTTGTGCCAGCCTGTAGCACAACTGGGAGGTCAAATGTGGGGCCTGATGGAAGGAAGTTAAGTCACAGAGGTGTGGGTTCGAGGGTGACACTCAGATTGGCTATCTTTTGTTTCTAGCTTCCATGATGTGAACAGTCTGCAGCAGCCTTGCTGCCAGCCTGAAGCATGGTGGCCAAACATATAACCGTAGACAGAAACCATGAGCCAAAGCTAACCCTTCCTCCACTCTTCCCTAAGATATTGTGCCTCAATGACTAACAATGCCATTAGAATTTTGTGAGGCTCAAAGGTCATGCTGAAGGTCACAGGTCCTCTAGAGTCTGAGCCAGCTTCCAGCTTTGGTTTTGCCCCACCCTACAGGGAGGGACCCCTGTCACTTCTATTCTAAGCCTCTCCTCTGTTTTCTCTGACTTTTAGGCTAGATTTTATTCTTTCAGGTATAATAGCAGTGATTATAGTTTTTCTTATTTTATTTTATATTTTGTGTAGAATGATGGTTAGCACAGGCTGCTTCCTCTGGGGCAATGCCTGCAATAAATCACCAACACTGATACACTGTCTCTTATCAGGAGACTTGTATACTCATTAGTGCTCAGGGACCCTGTGCAAGTGTCATCTGCATGGAAGCCCTGGCGGAATGTGAATGACCTTTGCTTCCATATCCAAGTTTAATCTCTTAGCCACTTTTTTTTTCTTTTTACTTTAAATATGCCAGCACCATATGAGAAGCCCTCCAGGCTGAGGGCACAGTAAAAACCTTCTGAACATACAACATAAAATTTGCAAAGAGATTGGAGCTGTACATTGCACTGTGCAACTTGCGCTAATACATTTAAGAGATTAAAGATATTAGTCTTTGGGCCAGAGATTTAGCTTAGTAGTTCTGGCGCCTGCCTCACAAGCGCAAGGTCCTGAGTTTGATCCCGGTAACCACATGCAATGCTGGGCGTGGTGACTCATGCTCACCAGCAATCAATACCACATACCACAGTGCCAGGCGTGGTGGCTTATGCCTGTAATCCCAGCACTCAGGAGGCAGAGGCAGGAGGGTTGCTGAGTTGGAGGCTTGCCTGAGCTACATAGTGAGCTCAGGGCCAGCCTGAAATACAAAGTGAGACCTTGTCTCAAAAAAAAAAAAAAAAACAAAAAAAGAAAAGATATTAGTCTTCAACATGAATTTTTTTTAACAGTTTCTAGGTGGAAAAAGTAACTTTTGAGTGAATAAAACAAAACTCATCAATGGAATGTTCAAACTTTTGGGTAATAGGTACATTTCACATTCTTATAAGAACAAAATATTGTGAGTCTAACTTTGAAAAATGAACTACCATAGATTGTTAGCACAAATTTAAATATGATTATTGCTTTTAAGTTTTTATATTTAGAAATATGTCATGATGATTCATTGTTAAAAAAATTATTTTTGGGCCAAGGATTTAGCTCAGGCAAGGGCAAGATCCTTTCCTGACTGTTGACTTGATGGCGTGGACCTTCTCTAATCCCTACACTGCAGGTCTCTTGGAAGCCTTTCTGAACTTCCTATGGCTTGTCACTGTAAAAGGCACATTGTCCCTAAAGATTGCATGCAACAGTATTGTTACTAGCAAAATAGCACTGATGTCACATTTTTTGAGACTTGTTTTTCCTACTTCATTTTTTTTATAAAGGAAAGCAGTGTGGTGTTTTGTTGGCATCACTAGTATTTCCAACAGGGTTTTCATCACTTGACAGCCTAATTTCCCTAGGACAGGACCCAAAACATACATGGGGCAGGAGTCATTCTGAGCACTTCCTACTTGTGAGCATGGTGCTTGGGGTAAGGAGAGAAGGAAAGACCCTTTTGTCCCTTTCCACGAGACACCCCAGGGACTTCACACCTTCAGGGTCATATGCACCAGAGCTGCCAACAGATAATGTAAAAAGAAAGAAGAGTTTTAAGCAAAATCCTCTTGCAATCTTCTGGGGGCATTTTTAAACTTGCATCCTATTTCTGAGCACCATGCTGGATATGTGGGTTATTGTCCCACACATTTTGTACAGCAATTGAGTACTGTGGTGGTAGAGGCTGATTTTGACCCCAGGAGACCCTTGCCACCATCTAAGGATTTTTGCTTGAAATGATTGGGAGAGAGATATTCCTGACCAGCAGTGAGTCAAGGTCAGGCATGCTGCTCACCAGGCTCCAGTGTACAAGACAATCCTCTGTGAGAAGGAATTTTCTAGCTTAAAATGTGAGGAGTACCAAGGTGAAGAGAACTTGGAGAGGTGTTTTATCTTTCCAAAACACTTTCCGCTCTAATATTTCAAACAATATACTTGCTCCAGGTTCCCTTAGAAGGAAGTTATTTCTCCATTAGTTCCCAAAGATGCATCAAACCCTGCTGTGTGCGAAGTTCTGTTAAGACAGGTTCTGCAGGTGCACTGTCTCAACCCGTGTTTGCCTCATGACCCAGAACAGGAACTAGGCTGGCTGATGGGGCCACCTCCATTGACTGGGTGAGGCTTCTAACCTGATCATGACTGGTTTCAGGCACACCCGAGTTGCTAATTAATGTAATGCGTGTGCATAGTTAAAAATCATTCAGATTTCTTCTCCCACTCCACCTCATTAAGTGGAAGAAAGACTGGAATCTTGATCTTGCTGTCTGGTTTAGCAGGAAGCCTTCCCATTTAGCAGGTACCTTCCCATTTCTTATTTAGTTCGACTGCATGGATATTCCTTGATTTTCATTGTTATTCTGTGCTAAACTAAATGGAAATTTAGCTTCCTTATGGCACTTCTGACATATCCATGTCATTAATTTTCATAAAATACATCATTAGTGGCTAGTTTACTTATTATAATATGAATCATATAAAGAGCCTGCTATAATTAAATTTCCTCACATACAATCGTTTGTTCTTCTGGAAACTGATTCAATTTCTCTCTCATTTCTTTTGATTTGTGTGCTACTGTGAGGGCTGTATAACTTGACATGTAGATTTTCTTTTTAGATATCGATTGATAAAAATTTTCAAGGAACAGATTTTTCATTATAATTATAGGATGCCCATGTGTTTTAAATGCAATAGGAATTTACAGCAAAGAATGGACCATTGCAAAAGATGCTTGCGTTTTCTGAGCAATCTCACATGTGAAATGCACTGGATATGAAAACACAGTGTGGCACTTTATAGCTGTGTGGGAAGGAGACGAACCTTCCATTCCCTTGTGGACAAACTTTGTACTGGGGCTGCTTCTACCATTGTCAGTGATAGTGGAGCCCAAAGCTCGTTCATTTCCTTGGCCTTTAGTAAGAAAGTTTCAGGGCCCTGCAAGGGAATAGTTTCCTGATGATATTTATTTGTCACTCATGTGTGAGATCATCAGTTCCAACACTGCCTGTGGTAGCTGGTAGAGCCTCTTGGCTACCAGCCTGCCTGCGGGTCCCAGGAAGTCCCACTGCAATTTTAGGTGTTTTACTTTTTAAAAAAAAAAATGAACAAAGGAAGTAATCTAATCAGTCTAATTTTCATTCTAAAAGGAAGTTCATAATCTGTCTCTAACATCATCATGGAAGCAGTCTTGTGCCTCTTTCTTCTCCCAGACCTCGTACATAAAGGCCCAGCAGAAGGTGACATCGACTCCCTCTCTCTCTCTTGAATCCTCTCTACTGACACCATGAGCTGCTATAGTTTTTGAAAGCTGTATTGTTGTCAGGCTAATGACTCTTCCTTGTGGTCCAAATTAGACATGTTCGTAGCATAGTGGAAGGGGAAAATTATCAGCTTTTCTTCCTACATCTATGTAGCCATCTCTTACAAATTTCCTTTTTTAATCTTGTTAGGTAGTCAGTTCCACTAATCTATTTTCTCTTGACAACCTACTTTTACATTCTTAGGGAAAAGAACACTTGGTCATCATGTGCTATAATATAATACACACACACATATATTAATTCTGTCTATTAATAACTTATATGGAAGCATTTATTCTATGTTCACAAGACAGAAAGGCCTACAGTTTTCTTTTTCTAGTTCTGCCCTTTCCCTACAATGGAAACATCATTATACTGGCTTCTCAGTCTATCCCCAAGTCTGTCACTTGCTTCTTTGTGCTTTCTACCTGTATGTAAAGTATATTATTGTTTTTCGCACAGTGCCCGACACATATGACATCACACATAGACATACTCATAATCTCATAGAAAGCCATCTCTGAGCTCTTGGAAGAATCAAAGCTTTTCTCTCTCCCTTGCAGTGTGTTCACTGCCTCTGAGGATCTGGCTCCCTGAAGTAAAAAGTGTCCTCTGTATAGACAGCAAAATCTGTCTCTCTGACATGCTCATGTACGATGATCTTAGATAGGTCCATTGGTTTCAGACAGTTCCAAACTATGTGGCTAAATCTAGAGTTGGCCTGAATAGATGGGGAACTTTTCTTCCACCAGATTATGCCAAGGAAAGCATAGACCACTTCTAGCTTCTTCTGGCAGCAAAAGTTCTCTGATCTAAACCACATCAGGAGAAGATGGAGAGAGAGGGGCTGGTTTCTGGTTTCTCCCCTTGGTTAAGCAAAGGGTTAGCACAGCTGAAGCTGAGTTTCTGGTGGGTCAGTGTTTCCACCCCTGAGATCCTAACCTCGTCCCAGGTCTGCACTGCTCATCCTTCTGGGCACCTAAAACTCTCACTTGAATATCACAAGCCAACCACAGAGCTGATCTGCAAAGTGTGTACAAAAAGCAAATACCTGGTTTTGTCACAATCAAATAAGAGCTATTTTCCTTATTTGCATAGAGATTATCTTTATAGATGCTGATTGGGAATGTTGACACCTGCAAAAGCACTGAACTTGAGAGGGAAAGAGGAAGGCTTCAAGGAAAACGGGGCAGATTTACCTCTGTATCCATTACCAAACGTAAACTGGAACTAGCTTGAACATGGTGGCATTTTGCAGAAAATGCCATTCACTGAGCTTTCCCACAGCTTTGGCGTTAGTCCTGACTTCACAAATCGAAACACTTATTTCAGGTGTTTCTCTATGTGCTTACTCCAAATTTGATGATGACACCAGAACGTTCAGCTGGGGGAGATGCACCCCACACTGTAGATTTTGCTTAGCTGTAGGATTCTCAGCGCACATCTAGTAAGCAGTCACTTGGCCTGGTGTGAACAGACACAACCTCCATCTCTTCTTGTAAAAAACACCAGCTCTCCTCCCAGCGTCTGCCCTTAACTGGAGCCCTAGTGGAAATCTAGAAACAAGAGGGAAACTGGATTTGAGGAATAAAACAAACAAGGACTTGGAAGGCTATCTGAACTGGGGTGTGGTAGGAGGTGGTGGGGTGTATCTGTTCTCTTTTGTTGTATATAGTACCCAACAACTCCAAAGAGGACAGCTGTAACCAGGCTCAGAGTTCAGCCTGTGGCTGGCAGGATCCAAGGCAGACTTCAAAGCAGAGCAAAGGTGCTCAGTTTTTGGGGTCAGGGGAGTGTGCCAGACAGAAGGGACCAGGGACCAGACACAGACACCAGGCCAGGACTCCATGACCCCCAGGCACACCCAGAAGTGGGCTCCACCAACTGCCAGGGTGCATCCCTCCCCGCTAACCCCCACAGGGACTGACTGTGGACATTGCAGAGAGAAGCTGAAGGCAGCAGAAAAGGCATGAAATGGGGAGATTTGGAAGTTCTTACATTTCCTTCGAGTTACCTTGGAAAGATTCCAGCCAGGGCAGAACGAAGGGGCTGCTGGGAAAGGAAACTGCAGACTGGCCATGGCCCTGCAGCTCACTCCTCAGGCTGCTGAACTGTGCAGTCTGCAGGGAGGAACAAGCGAAGCACTTGGGTCTGAAGTTCTAACAAGACCCTGTTAGGATGGCAGATTAACCCCCCAAGGACAAAACAACAATACAAATATTAACTAGCACATATCATGGAGGAATCAGCCATCTCAAAGGAATGAGTCCTCTTGAGGAATGAGGTGGTGCACTGTCCTCATAAAAATCTCATAGCAAGATGAATCACGATAAAAGAAAATCTTATTTCCATGATGCAATGACCCCTACAGTGACAGCGATTAAATGTGCCTCTCTGATGGGAGGAAATAAATACTAAATACATATTTATTTTTGCTTTTCTATAGATCCGAAACAACTAGATCCATGAAAGACTTGGTATCCAATGAGAAATACACATTCTCTGTGATGACACATAAAACATAAAACTAGACTGTCTATGAAGTCATTCAAAGAATGTCGGTTCCTTCCTTCCTTCCTTCCTTCCTTCCTTCCTTCCTTCCTTCCTTCCTTCCTTCCTTCCTTCCTTCCTTCTTTTCCTTCTTATTCTTTCTTTATTCCTTTCTTCCTTCCTTCCTACCTTCTTTCCATCGTTGGTATATGACAGGCTACTCATCCAGGCTGGTGTAAGGTGACTCTAATAGACACTCAATGACACAGTCACCTGAGGGTACACTTTTCAGACTGAGTCCTCTGTTGTTAAATACCACATAACTGTCTACATGGAAGACCCATGTCTTTGCTTATACTGTATGGAATGTCTGAAGGGTTTTTCTGGTTCAACATCATAATTGCCTGCCTTGCACAAACCACTGACCATGAGATAAACAAATGCAAAGGTTCAAGAATCCAAATTTTTGTAGAATGGGAAATTTCCAAAGGAAACTTGGTGTGGGAATGTAATGAGGGGAAGGAATAAATATGATTCTGAAGGAAAATAAAAGAGCATGTATATAGGGGGTGAGGAGGTGTGGGTGGGTAGGGATGTGGGTAAAAATGAGAATTAACTTGTGTCATATACTGGTACAAATTCCCCAGTGTTGTGTGTGACTGTGAGATGTATATAAAATGTACCAATAAAGAATTCAATTAAATAAAAAAGAGTCCCAGTTGATTTAAGACAGGCAGGAAACAGACAGAATGAGATGGAGGCAGAAAAACATATGTTTCCCAAATTAATAGATTTTTCAAAACCATGTGTTGAGTCATAAAGTATTGCTCTAAGAACGTATATGTGAGCATACAAATGTACAGGTATGTGATGTTTATAACTTGCATGACACATATAAAACCTAATGAGTGTTATATGGTATGTATTTTCATGATATAGAATATCTATGTGATTATATTACATACATTAGTATTCTATATGTATGGATGGCACAGAAACATAATTATCTATATAATGCACATAGTAAGTTGTGTGTGTGTGTGTATATATATATATATACATAATACATATGTACTACATATATTGTGCATGAAATATCTACCTGAAAATTCTACAGCATTGAAAGGCAAATGTTTTAAATTGATTCAGGACCTGGAGGCAGCCATGTCAGTACAGGTAAAAACATTCAAGAAAAAGGGCTTTCAGAAATGGCAACACTGGTGGGGCCAGTGTGTTCAAAGAAAGGTGGTATACTTTGACAAGGGTTAAGGACAATGTTTCCTATAATGTAATGTATTTTAAAATTGTGAACACTTTCCATAGTTTTTTTGTTCTATCTTCTGTGTAGTAGCTGCTATTGTTTTTGCCAAGAAATTCAGAAGACTCCACAAGGTAGTACGCTTTAAATTTTATATTAATTGTGGCCATTTATTAGGTGAAGAAGTGACAAGTTCCTGTAAAGTTGCTTACTTTATAAAGTGTAAACAGAAAGAGAGTTGATAACATTAAAAAAGGTCTAATCAGCTTTTATAGAGTGGAATATTTCTATAGGAAACTTGGTGTGGGAATGTGATGAGGGGAAGGAATAAATATGATACAGAAAGAAAATAAAAGAGCATGTATAAAGGGGGGAGGAGGGGGGAGTGGGTAGGGATATGGGTAAAAATGAGAATTAACTTGTGGCATATACTGGTACAAATTTCCCAATGTTATATG
>PVIC010044558.1:0-14955 GCA_004025085.1 Thryonomys swinderianus
TGAAAATGAGCTCTGAAAAATGGTTTCATGTTTTGAAAAATTTTACAATTATAAACAAACTATAAATCAATAGTTTATATTTTTACCTATTTTACTAGTAAGAAAGTGAAATAAACTTGTAGAACATAAAAATAGACAATGATTAGAAAATAAACAAGGGAAATTGGTAGGACATCAAGGAAATTAAAAAGAAACTGATATCAGTATTATAGGCCTGATTGACACAAAACTATGATTTTTGTAGATGAAGGAATAGAAGAAAAGTAAAAATAAGAATATAGGATAACATGTTTCTGCTAATTACTGGAAGAGACAAGACGAGGGGCAGGAATGGGACAAAACAGAACAAGGGGCCGAGAGCTGATGGATTACCATGATGAGACTGGGACAGAAGTCGAATTTCAGTTTGTTTAATACAGAAGATATCAACTGTTTCACAATTTTTTTTTTTTTACTGATTCACATGTGTGTGTGTGTCATAAGGCTCAAGAGGAATAGTAAATGAGCCTGCCAATATTTCAGTGAAAACTATTGTCACCATGAGGAAACAACGCGAAATCGGAATAAATCTAACCTCAAGATATTTGATACAGTTTCTAAAAATACTTCAATACAGATTGATATTTTCTTATATCTGTACTTCCCCATTTTGCATTTAAAATATCGGGGCAGGGTACATGCTGGAGACCAAGCCAGGCCTTATGCATGCTAAAGAGCGCCCTATCACTTAGCTGTAACCCAGCCCACATGTTTGGATTTTACATTTCTCTTGCTATCATTATGTATTTGAATTACATACATGATATATAGATATTATCTTATGTAAAGTTTGAAGTTCTACTTTAATCCTACATTCATTTTCTTTCTCTCCTAAGCAAATTTTATTATTCATTTGTTGTACACTGCCCCTAGCTTTCATTTGAAAACAAAAGCCTTTAAATTCTTCTTTAGCAAAAAGATATCCAAAGATGTAATTAGTTCATCTTCCAGATTAGCCAAGTAGCAATGAGAGTGGTTGCTCCTGAACCATTTATATATTGATGCATCTCTTGTTTTGTGGTTCTGTTTTGTTTCTATATAACTGCATTTCTTAAGGAGTCTTTAATGTCAAGCATTGGACAATGAAGTTCTGGAGAAACTCGCCTTGTCTTCGTGTGCTTCAGGAGAAGCAACAAACTTACCAACACTCCAGAGAAAGCACATGAAATGAAATCGACACAGCCATTACTCATTTGTGCATGCCCTAGAATTTTACTCTTTAACTGGCAGCTGATTTTAATGAAGTAGTTCCTGTGAGGTCAAGTGATCTTAACATCCCACAATTTCCCCAACACTACCCTATTCTTTTCTCTGAGGTTATCACTGTGAAGTTATTACATTGGATCACTTACTTAGACTGGAACAGTTTTTGCTAGAGCATTATTCCCTGTTTTGTTCTAAGTTAAGTAGGTTATGGAAGAAATTCTGGGTGTAATTTGGAGATTGGAAGGGAGGCAACAGACCCCCACTGTGAGTCATTATGGGTTCTCAGGCCCTCTTGGTTGGGGCTCATGAATACCACTGTCAATCTGGAGCTCTAGGCAGAGGCAGGAGCAGCCAGGCCACAGATTCTTCAGTAATTCCAGTCACGCAGCTCCAAAGCAACTGACTGTCCACATGCCATAAAGGATACTGTGGGGTGTGCTCTGCCCCCGCAGGACCTGTCTGGCTGATGGATTCCACTGTGTTCTCACTGTCCTGTGCTTTGCACCTGGCCTTTCTTCCCAACTATCACTCGTCTTCTTCAGCAACTCAAGGCCATTCACATAAATCCATTTTTCCTTTACCACTTAGTGCTATTGACTTGCTGGTCACATTTTGGTACCGAAGTGAATCCAGGAAGTGGTTTCAGGACTACAGACCCTGAAAGAAAGATTTATCTAGCCTGTGTTATTTGGAATTAAGTTTTTAAGGATTGGTTTTGATTTGTTCTAGTGGCTTTCGTGACTTCTTTTTTTCTTTTTGCCCTCATTTTTCAGGCCAAACAAATCAATAGGATGGGCTTGTATATTGTACCAAAAGGGATAAGATGGTAAGTATTATGGAGGGTAGTTTTCTTTCACTTGAGTAAGGCGGTCTGCCTGGTCTCTGCTGTCAAATTTTCACTTTTCCCTGGGAAATTAATAATCTGTTAGGAGATACTTAGAATCAGTGCATACAGACCGGTCCACATCAAACTATCCACGTGATAGTTCTGACATCATCCATGAGTCTTCCCGAAACAATTACCATCAGGGTGTTGAAAATTATTTTGTGTAATTCAATCATTCTATTTTTATTTGTTGCTTAATATTTCTCTATAGGGAAGATATTTCCCTTCTCCTGTGTCATGTATATTTGGTGTAAGTGTGAATTTATGGAATTTTCTTTCATTCAATCCATCAGTGTATTAATCAATATCAAAGCTCAAATCACGCCAGATTTGGCCCAGAGAGTGTCTTTAAACTGAGGCTTGTGTCATTTTGATTTGTTCATATTTTTTGAGTATTTCCATGCTGTCTGTTGTAAGATGTTGAAGTGGCAATGCAATGCACACTGTTGTTCTGGGGGCACCGCTGGATCAAATTATTTCTTCAGTTATCCCTGACATTTTTTATTGGGGCAAAGTATTTATGAACAGATCTGATCTCTGCACTTAAAAGCTTTCATGCAGTATATCACAAATATTTTTCCCAACTTGTCATTTTCCTTTTCAATCTTCTTACAGAAGTTCTTTCTTATTTCATGCAGTTTCCCATTCATGTGAGGGAATTTATTAATCACTTTTATTCAGTCTAGATTTTCAGAAAATCTCTCCAGTTAACCTTAGTATAGAGACTTTCGCCAGCACATTTCTCTAGAATTTATATGTTTTTGTTTATATCTATAGTCCATTTGGAGTTTATTCCTATTGTGGCATGTGCTATGGTTAATTTTGGGAGGTGAGTGAACTACAGAATACCTAGAAACTTGGACAAGCACTATATTTGGACAAGTCTATAAGGATGTTTTCAGTAGAGACTAGTGTGTGATGTGGAGTGGACTACGTGGACGAGCTCGATACGCCATTGTACAAGAGCAACAGCCAACTGGTCAGATAAAACAGAGAAATGTTGATTGTGTCTACCAGTTTCTAGAAGCTTAGTACACTTTCCCTTCAACCTCTTTGGATTTATAGGCCAGAATCCCTGGCCTTTGGACTCTAAAATTTACACCAACATTCATTTCCCTGGCCTTTTATTCTTAGACTTTCAGCCTGGGACTCAGACTTGCAAGCAGGCTTCCCTTGTTTGCAGGTCTTTCAGATTTGGACTGAGTCACACTGCAGAATCTCAGGATTCCAGCTTGCAAACGCTCTGCGTGGGACCTCTCAACCTCCACCACTGTGCACAATTCTTCTAATAAATTTGTTCTCTTGTAGTATCTAAATTTATATCATCTATATTCACATGTCTATATTCAATTGGTTCTGTCTCTCTTGCAAATCTTGACCAATACAGCATAAGAAATTAATTAAAATATATATTTTTACAAATAGCTTTCAACTGTAATAAGTGTCTTAATGCTCTATATCTTTCCTAATGATTTGTCACCTCTATCATTTATAATACTCTATTTGTTTTAGTTTGTTTCTCTTTTCTCTTCTATGCCAAAGATTTGTTTATTCATATATCAGTTATCATGGCAGTAAGTACAGAGAAATACTAACATATATTTAATGCTGATTGATTTTATATATTATAGACATATGTAAATTTGGCCCATCGAGGATACAATACTTCCCTTGATAATGCTTTTTAAAAATTATTCTTGTTAAAATTAAAAATTATTCTTTTAAAATTATTACTTATTATTATTATTTAAATTATTCTTAAACTTATTTGGTTTTCCTTTTTCTGCTCCATATTACCCACATCTCAAGGTCCAGAAAACAAAACTAGAAGCACATGCTTAGGGTAAATGTATTAAGCTCTTCTGTTAAACTATGTTTTGTTTAACTTTTCATTTGAGATATTATCATACATAGAAAGTTATGTATATTTTAGTTGGTAACATAAACTATTTTCAATTCAAGATGTTTCACTAATTTCTAATAATCACACAAAATCTGAATCATATGAGACCATATAAAAGTTGTGTTTTTAAAATATCAAGTTATAAATACTTCACCCACTATTGAATTTTTATTAGCTAACATATCACAGAACTCACTATATGCCAGGATTTATTTGTTGGTTATGTAATAGTATGTCAGTCTTTGCTGAGAATTGTCTTTATTTCCACTCAGCTACTGTTATTTTGATGAGCATGTAATGAGTTTTAATTCTTGGTTGTTTGATCAACCATAGAAAAGCAAAAATGATGTACCAATAATAACTGTTGACATTATTAATCAGCTCTGCCTAAAATTTTAAAATCTATACATCTGATGAATGATGTGAAAGGTATAAAATGAAGTCAGTTCAGGGGAAAGCTGTTTTAAAAAGAAGATTGGATTAGGAGTTCTATTTGCCTTAAAGCTAAACCCATGAAGCAGAAAGGATGAAAGTGCTCCAGAGCACAGGAAATAGAACTGGTAAATTGCAGAGGTGCATTGGGCACTACAATGAAACAATCTAATAAACTCATAATTCACCATGTTAGTATGAGCTAGCCAATTTAATAAAACCAATTTGGTTTATATTGCTTCTAATCTGGTTGTGTAGTTTCATGATCATCTTTATTTTTTTAAATACAATATCTTTAGTCATAGGACTACAATTTTATAAAGGAAAATTTATGTGGCTAAAACCATTAACTACATTAATAATGATTATGGTCATAAAGAAATCTCCCAAAATGCCAAAGTAAATCAACATACTAAAGTCTAGCCAATTTTTAAATCTTTTTATTTATCCCCTTCTGTTATGAGAATGGGTTTTTCTTGTGAAATATTTAATGAGGCAACTTGCTCTATCTATTGGATTTTTTTCACATAATTGTGGCTATCAACTTTTTTCAGTTTTCAGTGGATATGAAAGAAATAAATGATAAAAGATTTTCTAAAATTTCTATACTGTTAGTAAAATGTATTTCAAAACCATTAGGGAAAAATATATCCTAAATCTATGTATTCTTGTATGATCAAAGCTGTACAACCTTTTTGTGTTTCATAAAATTGTATTTTTAAATTAAAAATCTCATTTTTAAAAAAAATGAACCCATACAGTAATTGGTATTTGGAATAAGTAGTTTGGCATGAGAAAGAAAATCTTTTCATGAAATCTGTCATTCTAAAATGACTACCTAAGTGTGACACTTTCCCAAAAATTTCTGAACTAAACTACCTAGTGGTGAGATATTGAACATTCTTCTCTACATATCAGTTATAAATCCATATTTTTGGCTGTTTATATTTACATTGCAATGGATGCCTTAGCAATTACAGTGTGATAAAAGAGAAACAAGGCTTAAAATACCAAAAGGATGAGGCATGGAAACACTGAAACCCTTAAGCATCACTGGTGAGAATGCAGTGGTTTATCCCCGACGCGTGAATGACATGGAAGTTGTCCCTCCTCCCCATACTGGATCAAGCTGAACAAACAGGATACAAATAATTTATTTTTTGGACCTATTAAAAAATTGAAATCCTGGGGCAAACAAACATCCTGAAATCTGAAATCTGAAGAGAGAGGCAAATCCAGAGAGAAGAAGTTGAGAATAGAAACCACTGTAACCATAAACTGCTAGGGACACATAAATGATTATTGTTAATTGTCGTAAAAATAGAAATCACTTCTTTGGATTATTTTGATAAGTGCTGCTATCCACACTGGTGCACAGATATCTGTTTCAGTTCTCTGTTTCGAGTCTTTTGGTCATATGACCCAGAAGTAGAATTTCTGGTCCGTACCATAATTCTTTTTTTTTTTTTTTTGAGACAGGCTCTCGCTTTGTAGTTCAGGCTGGCCCTGAGCTCACTATGTAGCCCAGGCAAGCCTCAAAATCAGCAATCCTCCTGCCTCTGCCTCCCAAATATTGGGATTACTGGCATGAGCCACCACTGTGATATGTGGTACTGATTGCTGGTGGGAATGAGTCACCATGCCTAGCATTGTATGTGGTTACTGGGATCGAACTCAGGGCCTTGCACTTGCAAAGCAGGCACTGAAACTACTGAGCTAAATCTCCAGCCCCCATACTGTAATTCTTCATGTAACTTTTTAAGGACTGGCCAAATTGTTTTCCATGGCAGCAGCTTGGTTTTGCATTTCCACAGTGATGCACAAAAGTTCCAGTCACCAGTTTCTGCATATCATCAGCACAGTTTCTTTGAAGACAAAACAAGCCATTGTCCTGGACTGGAAATCTAGTCTGAAGAAGATGATAGTTCACAGCTGGGTGTGGTTGCACATCCTGTAATCTCAGCACTGTGAGAGGGTAAAGCAGGAGAACTGCAAGGTTGAGAGAAGCCTGGGCAACTTAGTCACTTGTTGATACTCTGTCTCAAAACTTAAAAAAATATTAAGGGCTGAGGCTGTAGTTTGGGGTTCAATTCCCTTTACCGCACAAACAAAGACAACTCATCATAAACTGCTAAACAGTCACTGAAGTTCCAATTAAAATTTGAACAGATCACTTTATGGACCCTAAAAATGCAGGCTTAAAACTATGTATAAAAGGGACAAGAGTAAAAACTGAGTGAGATATTCCTGAAATAGAAAAAGGAACAGAATTTAGACTATGGTTACTGGCATTTAATATTAAGTCCTCTGTAAGAAAGGACACAGATTGAACCAGGCCTGGTGATTCACAGCTGTAATCCCAGAACTCAGGAGGCTGAGGCAGGAGGATTATCACAAGTCTGAGACCAGGTGGGGAACTATAGTGAGTTCAAGGTCAGGCTGAACAGCATAGCAAGGGCCCGCATGATATGCCTCCAAAATAAGATACAAATTGACAAACAGGTCATAATAAGAGCAAGACACAAAACCACAACAACAAGAAATCTGGAAACAGAACTACAAGTCAGAGGGGAAAGGATGAATTAGGTTCCCTTTCACTCTTCTTTCCTACCCTTCCTCCTTTCTTCTCTCTCTTTTTTTTTTTTTTTTGTAGTTCTGGGGATCATACCCAGGATCTCATGCATGTCAGGCAAGTGATCTATAACTTACAGACCTCCCCTACTGTTTATCTTGAGACAGATTCTAGCTAAACTTCCCAGGCTGGCTTAGAATTTGTGACCCTCCTGTCTCAGCCTCCAGAATGCCTGCACTATGAGGGTGTACCAGTGTGCCAAACTGGATTCCTTAAACTATTATTCAAAGGAAAAAAAGACATAAAATCATGAACTTGAAGCCATATCAAAAAGTTTTCAGAAACAATGTTAGAATATCTTCATAAACTTTTAAATGCCCATGATACTTAAACGAGATATAAACATGTTTAAAACGTTACACAGTTTATCATTTCACACTAACATAAAGAACTGTTTAATTTACTTAAACAACAGATGACCTCAGAACACATGAAGAAGAGGTTTGAACAGGATACTTATAACATATATATAATCACAAGAATTAGTACTCTCAGTATGCAAAATCTCCTACTAATATGTATGGAAAAGATAATGAGAAGGTAAACAAAGCTCAGAACAGGCATGCCCTGTGTAAAAATACAGTTGGCTCACAAATAAATGAAAACATATGCAACTTTTTTATTATAAAGAGAAATACACATTCTACTCAGAATGACGTGAACTATGGACTCACCAGATTATCAAAATTAAGGCAATTAATGGTGTATTGCGGCAATGACAATTCTCACTTGCTATTGGTCAAGCTGTAAATTGGTGTAGTCACTCAGAAAAACAGGTAAAGTCTATTAAATTTCTCTGAACAAATTTCATCTATCAGCAGTTCCAAATCTGAATGCATACTGTAGAACTGCAAGGCACATGCAGCCATAAACATTTTTGTGTATGTATATTATATCCATATTCATATATAGGAATATCTACAACAATACTGTTTACAAGAGCAGAAAACTAAAACCATTCCAAGTGTTTACCAACAGAAGAATTGATATGTAATTTATGACTATACAGCAGTGAAAGCAAATAAACTATATCCAGAAGCCAATTATCAAAATATAATGGCACAAAACTCCATGGCAATGATTGAATGGAGCTCTACTCTCTGCTTTAGTGGTAATTGTATGTATCTTCTAGACTAAAGAAATTCTATGTTAAGCTGATTATGATGCAGGCTTCCACCTGGTCTCTCAAAGAAGAGCCAGGACCTCACAGATTACTGGAGCAATTGGCGAGAGAGTTTTACTCCTCTCATGGCCACGTTAGCTGCTAAGATCAGCTTCAAACAGAGACAGAAGGTCTGCAGCTCCCGCTGAGATTGAGGAGGTTGAAATATCTCCAGGATGGGGTGAATAAGTTACACAGGAAGTGCCTGGCTTTGTCAATTTTCCTTGTTATGGCCAGCGAGAGGGAAGCAGCTCAGCCAGCATCCGGCATTCCTTTCTCCTTTGTCTTGCTTTGCTCCTCTCAGCCCCTCCAATGGACTGGAGCAACTCGCTTCGGTGTCCTCTCTGGGTATCTCACCACGGTCTCTCTGCCTATCGGGCCACCATTCTCCTCTCCAGACTGGCAGAGCGGTGCACATCCCCCACTTCAAATGATACTTTTGCCTCTTTTAAAGATGCCCGGAGGCACCTTGGAGTGGCTGAGTGTGGCAGGGGAGGAGTCTGGACTCCTTTTGCACATACTCTGTATCTACCGCAGGTTGAAATCCTTGCCCCTATCGGAAGCAGCCTGGAGCTGCTCTATGAGTGTCACTCCCAGCCTCTTTCTTCTTGGTTTGGTGTAAGAGGTTGTCGCATAGTCTCTGTTCAAAGACAGACTCACTTTGCTTTCCTGTAAAAATAACCTTGGAAAACCACAGGCAGATATGAAGATTGAATTATTTATCAGTGTGCACATTGGTGATTAGACTATTAAAGGAAAAGTGATTAATATAATATTCAGTCTATTACTCTCCTCTGTGTGTAAGATAGGTATATTTTATTTGGCTAAGTATATGAAGAAATTCTTAAGAATATATCTTAGGGCCTGTGGTCATGATGAACACATCTTACACACTGATGGCCATTTGTGTTCTATGTAAGTTGTACTTATATATTGTATGGACTCATGATCTAAGCAATGCAATTTTATTTTTTTAATAAACAGAAAAATCACTGTAGATGATTTAGCATTGAGCAGAACTGAAGTTAGGTGTTGGAAAAACC
Organism: Thryonomys swinderianus; assembly: GCA_004025085.1. NCBI lineage: Eukaryota > Metazoa > Chordata > Mammalia > Rodentia > Thryonomyidae > Thryonomys > Thryonomys swinderianus. The sequence goes on from PVIC010044558.1 coordinate 9,304, forward strand.
CTTTCAAATGAACCATGGCTTATTCAGGAAGCATGTTTTGTAGAAATTTTTAAAAAATCTTACTTTTAGAACAGAATTTAAGAGTACTAAATGAGAGATAATTTTTTCCATACCCATGTAGAGTTTATGTGGCTATTCTGTACAAAATACCCTCAGCCTTCTTCAGTCAAATCCTTGCACCGGCATCCATGACAACAAGAATACACCTCATCTGTTTATCAGATCGTGCTCCATCTGGAGAACCATAAAGTGGCTGGCATGTGTCCAGGTAATTAATATGATTTGTGCTAATGACAATGGCTTTAAAGCTAACAAAATATGAATATTTCTTCCTCACCTCATTATACTTACAAGTCACCACAATTAAATGTCTCGTAACTAGTATATATGGTTAGATTGGGCAGAGGTTTCTGCCATGCTTCTGCTCCAGCACACATTTCGATGAAGTTTTGCCCTTCATAGTACTGGAAGATGCATTTAATTATATAGAAGATCAATAGTTGAAAATAATAATATCTAGATTCATAGGTCTGTTAAATAATTTAAGTAGGTCTATAAAACCATAGCTATTTCCCCTCTAAGAGTTTAAGTGTAACACGAATAAAATCTCTCTTAGAGAAAAAAATATTCCATTAATTTTTTTAAAGTTGAATTAATTGGTATATTTTAGGAATACATTATGATCAGATTTATCATCGAGAATTTGTATCTGTACATGATATACCTTGATTCTCATTGTTCCCATTCTCTTGCCTTCTCTACAACCCAACACCCTACATAATAAGCTTTGTTTCTTTTTATTCCTTTTTAACCATCAAAAGTTTTCTTGCTTTTCTTTGCTTTCTCCTGTCCTACTCCAGCTCCTCTTTCCCTTTTTTCTATTTCACAATACCTATTCATATATTCTGGACTTCATTTACATCTTCAGTTTCTTACACTAGAGAAACAATATGGTATTTATACATCTGAGTCCTATTTATTTCATTTATGAGTATGGGCCTCAAGGAGCATGCATTTAGCTATACACGTCTCTATTTTATCTTTCTTTATGATTGAGTGCACTGGTAATACTGTAACCACTGCTGGCCCACTGATGTGCAGAGGTCAAAGCAGTCACCTGGCCTGCGAATGTCCCAGTCCATTGGCCAGGCCTCCTCAGTGCACAACGAACTGAGGCACAGGTGCTGAGCCTCCTCCCAACACGACGGTCCTATAACAAGTCCAGGCCCTCCGCTGTGCAGAGGATGGAGTGGGGTCATCTGTGCTCTGAGAACAAAAGTACCAGGAAAACTCCCAACCCTACTCGCTGCAGCAAACCCAGTGTACCTTCTGGGCCTCCTCAGGTGATGGTTGGGAGGAAGATCTGGGCCTACTAAGCGCCAAATGTCTCGGCCAACAAAATGTTTTTAATTAGTTTTGAAAACTCTGTTATAATTTGGATTTAGAGGAACTTTTTTCTCACTTTTCCAACCCAATATGTCTAATCAGTATTAGCAAGTGTGAAAAAAGACCTTTTGGATGTCACATTTTAAAATTAATATTGAATTAACTTTTGTGTTGGATAAAATTGGAAATAAACTTTGCCCCTATACATTAGGCAAACATCTTGTGTTTTTTGTTTTTGATTTTTTTCCTTTAATGTTGAGAGCAACAAGAAGAATGGTCAAGGCTACAAGTGTCTTGCAATGGAGTCTAAGCAATCCTTCCTAAAATTTGTCAGAGTCCAAGACATATAACACGGCTCAGTAGGAAATGTACAAGATGAGCAGAGAGAGACATCAGAACATCAAATCTGGTTGGTGAGTATCCAGGACCAGAAGTGGAGATGGTGAGAAAGACTTTCCTTCTGGCTTCTTCCCATTGAAATTTATCTTTCAAAGACTACTAATGACTCTCTTCATGGAAAAAGTGAACACTTAGCATTGCTCATTTGATTAACCTTTTCAACAGCCTAAACACAACTGATCATTTTCTTGTTTTTGGGAGATCCTCTCTTTTTTTTGAGACAGGGTCTCGCTTTGTAGTTCAGGCTGGCTCTGAGCTCACTATGTAGCCCAGGCAAGCCTTGAACTCAGCAATCCTCTTGTCTCTGCCTCCCAAGTGCTGGTATTACAGGCATGAGCCACCACGCCTGGCAAGATTTTTTTTTTTTTTGAAACAGGGTCTCGCTTTGTAGTTCAGGCTGGCCCTGAGCTCACTATGTAGCCCAGGCAAGCCTGGAACTCAGCAATACTCCTGTCTCTGCCTCCTGAGTGCTGGGATTACAGGCATGAGCCACCACACCCGGCACTGTGGTATGTGGTGTTGATTGCTAGAGGGCGTGAGTCACCACGCCCAGCATTGGGTGTGGTTACGGGGGATTGAACTCAGGACCTTGCGCTTGAGAGGCAGGTGGTGGAACCACTGACCTAAACCTCCGGCCCTGGGAGATCCTCTTCTTATTATTCCTACATTTTTAGTATTGTCACTAGAGAAGGGAAAGGCTTTGTTTTTTTTTTTTTTTTTTTTTTTTTTTGCTTTTTGGAGACAGGGTCTTGCTTTGTAGTTTAGGCTGGCCCCAAGCTCACCATGGTGCCCAGGCAAGCCGCCGCGAACTCAGCAATCCTCCTGTCTCTGCCTCCCGAGCGCTGGGATTACAGGCGTGAGCCACCACGTCCAGCATTATATGTAGTAACCGGGGATAGAACTCAGGTCCCTACCCTCGCGAGGCAGGTGCCAGAACCACTGAGCCAACCCTCCAGCCCAAGAAAGGCTTTGTGATAGTTACTGATAGTGTCCACTTGAGTATGAAACACTCACCTACATTGTGTTACTATACTTGTGCGTGAGGCTGGGGGATTTGCAGCAGATGGAAGATGAGAGTGAGGCACAGAAACACATGTAGAGTCTGAATGAGGACAGGAAGGAAGAAGCCTTGTCCCACTTTCTGCAGAGGACCTCCAGTTTTCACCTTCACCTTGGACATTGTCTTCTGGTTCCCAGCACAGACCCTTCAGCCTGTTGACAGGAACTTGTGCAGGACACTGCAGTGAACTCCAGGTCTTTGACTTTTGACTAAATCTTCCGCTCTCCAGTACACAGACAATCCTTCTGGAATCTTCTCCACCTGCCCATTTGGGCAACGATTGTGCAGCTCTCATGACAGAGAAACTGATTCTTGCAGAGATCGTGCTACTGTAGCATTTCGGTTCCTCTCTAGACACCTGAAAGCTCAACTGCAGCTCAGAAGGGGTTCCCATCCCCACAGCAAGCCAGCTGACCCCTGCTGGCCTCTGGAGAAGAGCTTATGCTTACTGAGGGGATGCAGACCAGTTTCAACTTGAGCAAAATAGTGAACCTGTCTGTTCTCCAGGGATAAGTGCTACATTTCTCCAATGTTGCAACCATCTTCCAAGACTGTCTTTTCTGGGTGTTATCTCTCATCTCTATAGCACCACTTAGAGTCTCCTTACATCTGAAAATTTCTTGTTGAATCTCAGTTTCATGACTTTTTTATAAAGTAAATTTTCCTTGTTTAACCTACATGTGTTTTCTGCATCTCGATTGGATGTAGACTGATCGATTTTCTAAAGTGTCCTTTTTACTGGTCAGCAGCAGTGTTGTTAGCCTGTACACTTCTTCACACTATGCGTTATCTCTGACTTAAAATAAGAAGTGGACTTGGGCCGGAGGGTTAGCTCAGTGGTTCTGGCACCTGCCTCGCAAGCGCAAGGTCCTGTGTTCTATCCTGGTGACCACATACAATGCTGGGCATAGAGACTCATGCCCACCAGCAATCAATACCGCATACCACAGTGCCGGGCGTGGTGGCTCACGCCTGTAATCCCAGCACTCAGGAGGCAGAGACAGGAGGATTGCTGAGTTCAAAGCTTGCCTAGGCTACATAGTGAGCTCAGTGCCAGCCTGAACTACAAAGTGAGACCCTGTCTCAAAAAAAAAAAAAAAAAAAGAGGACTTGAAGGTCTTTGGTGTTTTAAATAATAATAAATTGCTTTCCCCAAATACTTTGATACTTTCCAGTAGAATGTGTACGTCTATCCCAATTTACAGTGCAATCAGCCAATTAATTTTGCTAATGTGATTAGCATATATACTACTGATATTTGAAACTGAATTTCAGTGATTAAAAAGGTTGAATATTATCTGTTTACCAATGGTTTCTGTGTGTTTGTGTGTGTGTGTGTGTGGAGAGAGAGAGAGAGAGAGAGAGAGAGAGATGCTCTTATATATTTCTTGTCCTTTAAAAAAATTTTGGGACAGAAATTAAACTCAGGACCAGGCAGGCATGGGGCCAACTGAGCTAAATACCTGGCCCTCTCCTTGTACACTTTTTACTGGATTATCTGCCTTTTAAAAATTACTAAATAAACTATGGACTGATGTCAATTTTGGATATTTTGTATGTTTTACTTATTTTCTGTCATTTAAAATATTTGGTCTATTTTTTCTTGATATTTATTTTATGGTCTTTATTTTTAAAAGAAAAATATCTGATCCGTTACAAATACAACCAGTTTATTAAATGAACTTCAGATGGTACAAACTGAAATTGCATTAACTTTATCATCTCTTCTTATTCCTTCTTTATCATAAATAACACCCTCATTTTTGGTTAAAATATCAAATAGATTTAATAAGTATTCTTGTCATTCTGAAGTATAATGACTCTAAATTAGCACAAAAGTGCGATATTATGTTTATCTTCTACTTTAACTTAGATCTGAGAAAATAAAACCTAATAGAGAGGAGGGGGAACTGTTGTAATAACAGAACTTCTTAATTTTTCAATCCTTCAACGTTCCTTGCTTTCTATTTTTGGGAAATCCAAAAAACTGGATTGTGAGGGGTGAGGGAAAGTCTAAAAAAAGCTGAATACTTTAACTAACTTTGGAAGTTGTACACTAGCTTCCACTTTATGTGTCAGAGATTTAAATGCTGATTGGCCTTTGTTTATGAAAATCTCTTTCATAAATTCTCTGAGACACTGTCTTTCCTGGTACCATGCTAGGATAATCACTGCTTCTTACAGGTACTTTTCTAAGCCTTTTACCTCTGATACATTTACCAGTTAATCTTAGTCTATGTTTACTAAATTCAGTAATTCTTCATGAATGAAGCAGAATTAGGCCCTTTCAAGCAGAATTAGGCCCATCTAGGTTCAGAAATGTCACTTTTGGTCTAAGAAAAACATATATCTTTTTATAGCATTACATTGAACAAAATAAAAAGAAAAACTCCTACGATCATCTTATATGATGCAGAAAAGCATAAAGCTAAGCACACTTTCATGAAAACCACATCTAATAAAGGAGGAGTAAAGCTAACTACTTGAACATAATTGAAGTTCTATCTGAAAAGCCAATAGCAAACATCACACTCAAAGGTGAAAGATTAGATCTCTTCTTCTAAAGTCAGGAATAAATCAATAAAGCCAGATTTCACAACCTTAGTACTGGCACTTCTGGCACTCAATATAGTACTGGCACTTCTAAACAGAGCAATCATGGAAGAAAAAGAATAAAAGATATTTTAGATAGAAAAAATAAGTGAAGTGATCTCTATGGGCTGATGGTATGATTTCATCTGTATAGCCAAACATTTCATAAAAATATTACACTATAAATGAATTCAATGGCAGAGCAGAATAAAAAA
>PVIC010044559.1:0-14965 GCA_004025085.1 Thryonomys swinderianus
AAAAAGAAAGAAATGTGACATATTGTATTTATTTGGATAATTACATTTCTTTATACGGGCCAAATTAAATAAGCTAGTGGGCAGAGTGTATCTAACTAGGATGCCCAGAAGTTTACATAAAAGAAGAAAAGCTGGAGCACTCAGTCTCTGAGAATGAGCGAGGAGGTGTCTAAGCGAAAGAAATGAGCAAGACAAGGACTCAAGGGCTCCTGGCCTGCTCCTTCTGGGGTCCATTGCCTTACATGTCAATTTATTTTCTTCTATGGCAGAATGTTGGTCAGAAAAATGATGAAAAACTAACAGCTCAAGAGTTTTTGATCTTAGAGAATAAGAAGAAACACTTTCTTGCTTTCTTTACGAAGGACTTCAAGAATTCTAGGGAAGACTTTGAATACAGAAGCCTTTTCTTCTGAGCTAAGATTTTGTTTAATCTATTTCTCAAATGTCCATACACATGGACTAATGAGAAAGAGAAATGCTGTCAAAGAACAGTCTTTGGTAAATAGAGATTTCAACTCATTTAAATTAATTCAAACAAGAATAAACCAAGCATATAAGGAGGAAAAGAATTTCAAGGTTAAAAAAATACAAATATAACTTAAAAGTGCTATGCATGGTGTGTAATACCTCAGTGATAGCTGAACAATCTAAGCCTGAACCATGAAGATGAAGACATGTGAATTTATGCGATGTGTAATATTTACTGATTTTTATTATCAATATAATACTTAACAGCACTTTCAAAATTTAATTCCAAAGGAACCTGAGGATTCAGATGAGTCATAGATAAAAAAAGAGCCCAATAACAGAGGAAGTGAGAGGATCTTATCCTTCCCTCTGAGTAATTAGTTACATTTGCTTTTATTTATTTTTATATCTAGGCAATGTATGGATTTGAGAAAACTTGATTGAGAGCCATGAAGATACAATTACTTTCTGGATAAAGGGGGAATAAAAGAAATAATGGAAGTAGTGATGCATTAGTCCATCGTGAAGATTAATGAACTATTTCAGAATACTAGTTAGAACCCCACATAAATTACCAGCAATGATAGTTACGATCAGAGAAAAGTTTAAAGATGCTATAGAGGAAATAAACATAAAAAGTGCTTGTGAACTATAGAGGATGAGAACGAAGGAAAAAGTAAGACACTGTGTAGAGGATGGAATACAGAATTAGACTAAAACTTTGGGTTTCAGTACATATGGAGAGAAATCTAGATAGAAAACAATACACTTTGTAGCTGGAAATAGGCACCTGTAGAATCCGGTGTGAAAGAATGCGAAATGGCTGCGGGAACTCCGGGGAGTCCGAGGACCCACTGCAATGCTGAAGGGCTAGAGCTCTCTAGGTAAAAATGTGAGGCTGTGTCCGAGAGCTGAAGGGAGCCCCCTGGGAGGTCAGAGGCTGGGCTGGACGCTTGGAGGCACTCTGGACGAGGGTCCGCAGGCCATGACGAAGACCAGAGCTGGCCTGGAGAAGCAAACGGGAAGACATCCTTCTTCTCCCCTTGGCTTTTGCACGCAGGTGATAAGCCAGCTGGTTGGTGCCACCGCCTTTGGCTGGGACTTCATTGCTCCATCTGCAGCTTACATGTCAGTCGTCTGCAGACACAGCCAACAGGTGCCCACTAATCCACTAGACGTGTCTTAATCCACTCAAGTTCACTTTATGATTAACTACCACAGCTTTTGAAAACAAACGGCGATATGGAAGTAACATTTAGTGTGACTCACACCTGAATACCTGCATCCATCACCGTGATTTGAGAGAAATTATTCTAAAGGAATTACATTGTGCAGCGTAATTTTTCTAAAGAATAGGATCTATATTAGAGTGAAACTAATAATATTTCTGATATTTTTGTAGTGATATATACTTCTCAAACTATAAATCTGACTCATTAAAATAAGTCATGAAAACTTTATATAAGTTGCAGATTTTAAATAAAATTTATTTTTAAAAATTTTGTCTTTAAATACATAAAAGTAAAAGGTGGTGATTAAAAATTCAGATCCGAAAAGAAACTGTGCAAATAAGTTGCAGAGCTGCATTACAATTACGTTTCATCCAAGAAGTATATTAAAGGAAAGATGTATAATCATGCATACACTTGTTATAAACTGCAGAGAGGTTATAGGGTGAAATCAAAGGTTAAATCCAGCACATCAGTTGAAAACAGAGGCAGAAAATAGATGGTGAAGCATAAGAAAGCCTGGCACCAGATCAATAGCCTGAGGAGCGGGACGATTCAGGAAAAAATTCTCAGTAATCACAAGTTCTCAACATGACTGCAAGCTGCTCATTATTAGACTCATAGTTCCACATACAAGAATGAATCTGTACTTACCTGAATGTAATATCAATAGAAATATATACGAAATTAATGAGAAGCTTTGACTAATAAATTATAGAAAGTCACTCAGCACGCTATGGAAAAATGAAAAAATAAATTCGTTTTAAATTATTCAATTACTTTCATGTCAATATTTTATCTTGAAAACAAATGATTGAATAAGCTGACCATAACTTTCCAGCTAAGAGAGCGAGCAACAGAATGGCTGATTTCTCTGAGGGCTTGCAGGTAGGTTCTTCCTGTTTGCAGCAACTAGACACTGAGATCTAGTACTGAACTAAAATGATGCTGAAGTTAAATCCCATTCCACAGATAACTACATAAAAGTTGACTATTGACCTGGGTTATATAACATATTTACTCACTTATATGGACCTATAACATACCATGCAGCATCATAACTAATATCCAAAGGTGTTTTCTTTTAAATATAAACAGATCTGCATAAAAATAATTTAAAATAATGTTAGAATAAAAATTCAGTTGTTTGAACCGATTTATTAAACTCTGCACATCATTTCTGGAATTCTTATTCAGGGAAATCTCTCTGAATGCAAATTTCACTATTGTAACTGATTAAAATCTTCCCAAATTCTATATTTCCTTAAAAATTCTTGATGGAGCTGGGCGTGGTGGCTCACGCCTGTAATCGCAGCACTCGGGAGGCAGAGGCAGGAGGATTGCTGAGTTCGAGGCTTGCCTGGGCTACATAGTGAGCTCAGAGCTAGCCTGAACTAAAAAGCAAGACCCTGTCTCAAAAAAAAAAAATTCTTGATGGACCCCAATGTTATGTGTGATTGTGAGATGTATATAAATTGTACCAATAAAGAATTCAATTAAAAAATTCTCAGTGGAATCCTTTTTTCCAGTTGTCTAAGCAAAGCTGAGTTTATTCACTTAGTATTTCTGTGGAGGATGCCCCATTGGATAAATATTAATTTTGCTTCGACATCAGACTATATGAAGCAATACTTCCATGATTTCATGTTCCAGGATTAATGAATTTAAATACAACATCCAAGTAAAGGACGGGATACACAGAGCTGCGTTCGGGAGGACATAGTATTTCTTTGATAGGAAGATTTTAGTAAGGAAAATATTAGTATGGCAAAACAATCTAATATACTTTTTTTTCATTTCCCAATAAACAGAACCAATATTTACTGGAGTGATGATTTTTGCATAGTTGACTGCGGATTTCAGTCACGTGGACTGTTAAATATACACAGCCAGAATCAGTGCTATCCAATAAATCAAGTGACTTCCAAAGTACGAAGATTGAAATACTGTGACTACTCTGTGACACTCATTTCCATTTTAAAAGTTAATTTGTGGCTGAGCTAGTCAGGTCAGCAAAGCGCTTTGAAAGAAATTAATACCAAGAGACTCTAAATGGCCTTTAAGCATACAAAACTAATAATTATTTGGCTTATATGATTTACCTGAGTTAAAAAGCAAAGCAAAGGAGCCATTACCCTGATATAACAGGCTAAAACAGTTTATTTTTAATTCATTTTAAAATACCTAACAAAGGGAAATATTTATGAGATAGTGTATGATATGTATGCAATGTATAACTATCAAATCAGTATAATTACAAACCTTTTCATTTAAATATTTTTGTCATTTCTTTATGAGAAAGGATTAAAAATTCCCTTTTCTAACTATTCTGAGATGTGCAATGCCTTAGTTGAAGTAATGTGTAGAATTTTTTAATTGTAATTTGACCCATTGTCCAACATTTCTCAGTACCTTCTGTCGTTCTAATCTCTTCCTTCTCTGCCAGTCACAGTTGTAGCCATAATTATATGAGAGCAGCTTATTTTATTTTCACTAATTTATAACACATACACACACATATATGTGTGCCATTTGATGTTTCAATCTGCATATATGTTGTAAAGTTTGAGTCCATTTGAACATGTTTATCTCCTTAAACGTTTTCCTTTGCTATGGCAAAAATATTCTAAGTATTTTCTTCTAGGTTTTCCACAAATACAGCACATAATGGATATTTATAGCCACATCTTTTGCAATAACACACTAGAACTTTTGACCCCTAACTTAGTACATTCTCTTCAGTCTATCCCTTTCCTTTCCTTTTACTTTCACTAATCTTTGGTGACCACAATCCCACCCCCAGCTTCTGTCAAATCAATGTTATTAGGTGATGGATCATGTGGTCCTTGACATTCTGTACCTAGAATGTTAGTGAGATTAATATCCTCCAGTTTCAGAGATGTATTGCAAATGGCAATATATTATTTTTATGGTTGCATACTATTTCATTCTGTATGTTAACCACATATTCTTAATCCATTCATTTCTTGAACATTTAGCTGACCATATACAGAGGTATGAATACAGGATCTAGCTCACGCTGGACAAGTCTTCTACCTCTGAAGTACATCAACATCTTTCTATCTCAAAATTGGGAGGAAACATCATACTGTTTTTCATAATGAATGTGATAATTAATTTCTATCAAAAGTTTGGAAGAGCTATGTCCCTATCTTTTTTTTTTTTTTTGACAGGGTCTCGCTTTGTATTTCAGGTTGGCCCTGAGCTCACTATGTACCCCAGGCAAGCGTCAGACTCAGCAATCCTCCTGCCTCTGCTTCCCAAGTGCTGGGATTACAGGCGTGAGCCACCATGCCTGGCACAGTGGTATGTGGAATTGATTGCTGGTGGGCGTGAGTCACCACACCTGGTATTGTTGTATGTGGTTACTGGGTCGAACCAGGGACCTTTTGCTTGCTAGGCAGGTGCCAAAACCACTGAGCTAAATCTCCATTACCTTTCAGTTTTGAAACATTGTCTTTTACTGTCTTCACCTTGATCCTTTTCTCTCCTTATGAATACGATAGAAGTTATGATCTCTGAGATTTCTGTTAGAACTTTTTCAGGATTCTCTATCTTTTGTAAATTTTTTCTTCAGTTTTCATCTTTGAAAAACTTTCAGCATTGCCATGGTTTTGATTTCTTTTGTAGTTTGAGTATTTTCACATCAAGGACAATAGTTGTGTCTTATAAATACAAAAAATCAAGAGTGATTCTTTCAACAAACCGCCTACCATGGTTATTGCCACAGCGCGTGTGTCACGGGTTAATCAGACCCATCATCCGCGCAGTTTCTTACGGTTTATTCTTTTCCTAGTAGCCTGTGATTCACACTACTCCTGTGGTTTCCCTTGCACCTTGTCGAGTGAGTGAGTTGTGCGTTCTACTTCAGTGTCTTAGCAAGAGCCTTAGAGCAATGATTAATGAATTGTAGATGTATGTATTACGGAAACTCTGGAGAGTGAAACGACCGGCTGCCTCTTATGAAGCTTACTATTGTGATCAAGCAAGGCCGTACTTGCCCTTAGAAATGCTCACTGAGTTCGCAGTTACTAACTTAATTCCCCCAAATTAATTACAATCTCAGCCATCAAATAAATGTTACTTATGGTTCTCACAAACCTATTGGTGGTCCACTCTCAACCCACGCCCAAGAAAGTCTGATGTCTTCTGAACTGATTTTGACAAAATGCTGCAAAAAATTTAGGGCTATTTGACATAGATTATTAACATGAGCTAAGAAGAGTGATGGATAAATTTCAATTTTAAGATACATATCCTCTTATATATTTCCAGAACATGCACATTTATAAGCCTCTTTTTTGTTAAATTCCATTGTTCTATGAAAACCAAATGTGCCTGCCTAACGCTCTCACGCTGCCTTTAGAGGACATATTTTTCTTTCTCGACACGCAAATGTCTGCACGCTGAGCTTGGCTACTTTTCAATCAACACCTCGCACACCTCAGGTGCATTCTAGCATCTTCTTTCCCTGCTGTGTGCCTCTGGGGCTTACCTGACACCTTACATAGTTGTACACCTGCGGCAACTAATATGTGATGGTGTCCTGCTAATCGGTAACTGAGACAGAAACTCAGAGAACTTGGGACACTTCTTAATCTTTTATTTGTTCTGCACCGTTTTTAGACAGTAGCCGAGTCTAACTTTGCCATTATGTTTTTCTTTTAAGCAGATTTTTTAGTTTCTAGCTTGCTCTGGATTTCAGAACAAATTTTACTTTAAAAATGTCTGAATATAAGGAATGATAATACCCCTTAGCTATTGCCAGTATCTAGATATTTTAACACTCATTTTGGAATATTTTATTTGGTGGACATGAGAAATTTCCCTACATTGTAATTCTTGAATTATTTGTATTGAACTCATTTTCTTGCTGGAACAATGAAAGATATATATTCCACATGTAAAATAGTTTTTCCAGACATTTATTTGCTTATTTGTTTCATTTATTTTTGTTTTGTTTTGTTTGTTTTGTTTTGTGTGTGTGTGTGTGTCCTTTGTTTGTTTTGGTGAAGTTAGGGAATAGACGTTATCATGTGTTTCCTATTAAAAATTTATATAGTTTGAGATTCTTTCATATTGTGTACACTTCACACACACACACACACACACTATTGGAGACTGAGCCTAGGAACTTGGTAATGAGCTACATTTTCAGCTTTTTTACTTTACTTGTTTTATTTTGAGACATGGTCTCCATAAATTGCCCAAAACAGGCTCAGACTTGTGATCCTTTGGCCTCAGTCTCCTCGATGGTTGGAATTACGTGAGTATACCATCAAATCTTCCCAGGGTATTTGAATTTAATGCAATATGTTTTCCATCCTGTGGTAGACTGGCATTAGCTGTTCCTTCTAATTCAGTCATTTTCTCTGGTTCTTTTTTTTCAAGGCTACTAACTCTTCATTAAATGTTAGGTTAAGATATTCTTCCCTATGGCCTCTCTTGGGCTTTCTGCATGAAGAATTTTTACTGCATCCACTTATTTACTAAATATTTCCTTTTATTTTTCTCTCTCCTCATTTGTTGTTTCTCATTATCTTCCACAGATAGTTCATGAAAGGAGAGTCCTTCATGTTCTTCTTTTCACAATGTCTGCACCTAAAATACAGGTACTAACACATGCTAGTTTTGCAGTTTAAACCACACACACACACACACACACACACACACACACACACACACAAGTATTCTGCTTTAGCATCCAGGGAAATACAGTGTTCAGAGAAAACAATTTCCTAAAGATAAGTTTTAGGGAAATTCTTTTCACGCCTCATCAGCTTCTGGAGCAGCAGAAAACTCCTTGTGTGTAGTTTGATGCATGTGGTGCTCCATTAAATACCACCGAGAGCAGAGATCTGCATTTAAGTAAAAGTAAGCTGAGGCACATTAATTATTTTATTCCTTGACATCTTCTGCCTCCTCATGGCAGTATCCAAAAAACATGTATAGTTTTTAAATCACATTATTTAAGCAAATTTTTCATCCTTAGAACTCTGATAAAAACTCTTCAAGTGTGCTCCCTTAGGACAAGTGATGAGGATAATTAGAAATGGCTCTTTGTGCTGGGTACAGACCTTCCAAACAGAGAAGAATTAGTCTCTCTAGTCTCTGGTCCCTGAGCGCCACTTAAAATGATCAAATGCACTTATGATCAGAGAAAATCTCCAGTGAAGTTTTGTAGTGAGTCAGTGCACAAAATCAGCATTTTTTCAATTAGCCTAAAAGAACGAATGGCTGCACCAATTTATCTAGTAGGAAGATGACTGGATTAGTGCGAAGGCTGGTCTCAAGTAGGGCAGCAGATCAGTGATGATATTAGCTTTTTTTTTCTCTTTCATATCGCTGGATCACATACTGAATAATAAGTAAGTTGAGATATCGGGACCAAGCAGTGCTAAATGTATTTGTCTTATGAAATTGAATGTTAGAATATATCTGAGCCGTGTTTCCTCCTTTAGCCTACACCACAGGCTGTTACTTCAAACTCTATCCTAAGAAATAAGAATTACTTGGAAGTATACTACAAGTTTTAAAATAAGCTCTCCCTAATTTTGACTTACTATTATCTCACGGTTGGGTCAATACAGTTATACAGGGCTTGGTACTCTGGTAGAGTTACATGAGTATTTTAATGATTCCATCCTAAATGTGATCTCCAGAAGAATTTAAAACTGTGACCTCCATAATATATCTATAACTTTTAATTATATAATAGATTGGAAAATCATTGTTCTGAAGAGCTGACTTTCAGAAAGTAGCAACTATAATATAGTACTTTGGTACATCCGCCTTTTACTCCAAGTAATAAAACTCACAGTGGCTTCTTAATTTTTTTTAATGTTCTGCGATGAACTATTTCTAAGCTTCACCAGGAACTTTTATTTTTCTACTTTAGTCTTACAATGCTATGACACTTTGTCAGTTGAGTTCAGAAATGAAAAGAATTAAGGAGGGTATCAGATGTTTGGGTGAGAAATGATATAAGTACTGGTTTTAAATTGAGAATGCATTGTAAAATCTTAGCAAAAACAGTAAAATATTACTGATGCAGGAAATAGCATAAAGTGGAAGACTAATATGTAAGTGAGCTTGATCAAATGTATTGGGACCAGCTGCTGATATAAGGCTTCTCAGAGCCTGTGTGTAATCAGATATCAGCCTCATAATATATGGACCCACATGGTTATTTCAACTCCCATTTTTGTATATCCATTTCACTCTCATATATTTGCCTTCAATGAATTATTTTCCTGCCTAAAAAGCTTTATCTGAAGCCTCCCTTGAGTATCTGTGCAACAGTTTTGTGAAATGAAAATAATAATTTTTGCACTAAATATATGATCTGTCTTAAGATTCTCAAAGATTTGAGGAAAAGGAAACAAAACTAGAATATATGTTTAGTTTACAGTTGCTGTTAGACAATCAGGCTCAGAGATTAAAAAATAATTCCTAAAATGACAGAAGCTATTAAGCATATATTGCTAAAAGATGTTATTATTACTAAAATAAAGGAAATGAACATAATATAGGAGTGAGAAAGGAAAAATACATTTATTTTGATTAGGTGCTCTGAAATCTTGATGTTGAAATAGTTTTTCTGCTATTTTTTTCTATATTAGGCTGTATAAGGCTGGGTTTAGTTTCAGCATGAGTAAACTGTTCAAATCCTTCAAAATAGAACGGGAGTTTATATGTGAATTCATTCAGAATTGTAAAGAAGGGAGAAATCTGAGCTAAAACAAATATTTCAGAATTTCACTATGTTTTTCTAGGATTATTAATAAATGAATTATGTGTGAAGGACATTGGATATAAAGTGCTGATGAGAGTTCACTTAAAGGACAAAAACTACATAAGCTATTTCAATAGCATATAGATAACAGTAAACAGATGTTGGAGAATTTAAATGCTGAAATGAAATAAATGAGAGTATAATAAATGAGGATACAGGGATTTTTTTTATTAAAGATGGAGGGGGAAAGGGAAAAAATTGAGACTTTCAGAATTTAGAAGCTAAAATTAAAATCTCCATGGATTTGGAAATCATATATCTGAAGAGGGAATGTGTCGGTCAGTAGTCTGCTAGCCCAGGAAAGTGAGGAATGGTTTCCTGAACTGCAACTCAGAGTCCAGAGAAGAGAATGCAGGGACTGCTGCGGGAGTGAGAGGAAGGGTCCCGAGAAGAGAGATCCCTCCGGAAGGGACATCTCCCGGTGCTTCAGTGTCACACTGGACAGAGGACGGATCTGACTGAGCCTCACGCTCGCCCTTCAGGAAGGGACACAGCCTGAGGAGGATCGTTACAGAAACGCCAAAATAATCTGGAGACCAGACAGCACTGCTGGGGCTGGAGAATCCCAAAATCCGTGCTGTGACACCGGCAGAACTGGGGAAATCAGGACGAACCAATCTCTTTTGTTTTTCTTCTTCTTCTACCTTTTCACATTCCTTTTATTACTGAAGCAGGAAAAGAGCAACCGATATGACAAAGCATCGCACACTGAAGAATCTCTGCACCAGCATCCAAGTGCAAGTGCTGAAATTTATTGATATAAACATTGAATCCTTGAAGTATTTTCTGGCCAGCAGCATAAATCTTAGGACTGCAGACCATCAAAAATATGTGCTTAGGAGGAGGGGTTTGGGGGGTGCGTAGGGGAATAGGAAAAATGAGAATTAAATCATGTCCTATGCCACTAAAAATTCCCAATACTGAGTGGGATCATGATGTGTATATACAATGTACCAATCGCAAGACCTAAGTTGGCATAAAACAGCCATTTTGTTAAAAACCTCCACTTGTGTCCTGTCACCTCCCTGTGAACCCGGAACTTTTCTCCTTGGGGACTGTCCACCCAACTGATGTGCACAGCCGCAGATTTTATGTTTTTGAAACTTGCTATTCTATAGTAATCAGTGATCCAATTGTTGCTATTGGTTTCTGTAATAACTGGTTTCTCCACTTTAACAATAGAACGATCTAAACACTTTGGCAAAGAAGCCTCTTGGTAACAGGTAGGGGAGTGATAAATTTCGCCTTCAAATACTGAGTGCCTCCTTCTGGATGGAAGGATGGCCCCCAGCTGAGTAATACAGCCTTTGGGTAGACTTCAACATAATGTCGTGTCCTGAGAGATTGTCTTGGTGAGACTTGGACATAACACCAATGAAGAAATGGAGCAAGAAAAAAGAAGCTTCAACTTGTTGGCTCACTGCATACAAGAAATAAAACAGGGCCATAGATTTAGCTCAGTTGTTCCGGCACCTGCTTCGCAAGTGCAAGGTCCTAAGTTCCATCCCGGTAACCACATACAATGCTGGGCGTGGAGACTCACGCCCACCAGCCATCAATACCACACACCACAGTGCCGGGTGTGGTGGCTCACGCCTGTCATCCCAGCACTCGGGAGGCAGAGGCAGGAGGGTTGCTGAGTTCCAGGCTTGCCTGGGCTACATAGTGAGTTCAGAGCCAGCCTGAACTACAAAGCGAGACCCTGTCAAAAAAAAAAGAAAGAAAGAAAGAAAGAAAGAAAGAAAAGAATGAAAGAAAACAACATTTGGCTCTATAGCTGAGAGAGGAATTACACGAACTGAAAAGGGAAATGTGTGGGCCCATATTAAAAAGGATGCTTTAAGGAGAAAAATGCATCCAGAAGAAAGCTTGAATATAAAGTAATAAAACAATAAAAACTAGATTAGGCATATGACATGGGAACTGAAAATCATTATACTATATTTTTATAGTTTTTGGGGAAAGTCAATATTAGCAGAAGAAATGATTTGAAAATGAAATGCTTCTTTTTTTTTTTCCTTTTTGACACAGGGTCTCGCTTTGTAGTTCAGGCTGGCTCTGAGCTCACTATGTAGCCCAGGCAAGCCTGGAACTCAGCAACCCTCCTGCCTCTGCCTCCCGAGTGCTGGGATGACAGGCGTGAGCCACCACGCCCGGCTTAAGTGCTTCTTTTTAGAAAATCTGTATAGTGAAATTGAAACCATGGAGCCAACCATGGAGACAAAGATTTGAGGGCAAAAGTAACTTAGAAAAGATGAATGATGGTCAATATTTTAGTTAAATATTAACTAAATATTAACTCATTTACAATTAATGAGGAGTAAAGAAAGAAATTAAGAAAATAATACTGCTGACAATAGCTCAAATAAATTAGATATTTAAAAATTAATCTAGCAAAAAAGTGAGATTTTAATAAAAATGTAGTAGTCTGAAATACAATACTGGAGTGGATATTAAAAAAAATTGAACAGCAGCCGGGCATGGTGGCTCACGCCTGTAATTCCAGCACTCGGGAGGCAGAGGCAGGAGGATTGCTGAGTTCGAGGCTTGCCTGGGCTACATAGTGAGCTCAGAGCCAGCCTGAACTACAAAGCGAGACCCTGTCTCAAAAAAAAAAAAAATTGAACAACATCTGTTGTTCCTGGATAGGCAGAAGCAATATTTTCAACAAAGCTATTCATCCAAAAGTTATAAACATATACTTATTGTAATCTCAGTGCAAATATTTCTAGCATCTCTAATGTAACTAGCAAACAATCCTAAACCTTATTTGGGATCAGAAGAAATCCAGAAAAGCAAAAGAAAGTCTGTAAAATACAGGCAAAACAAGAGGAACCACAGTCTAGTATTTCAAATTATATTACAAACATAAAGTGATTTTATAAAACAGTGTGGTATTTGGTATGAAAACAGACGATGCGTGTATCAATGAAACCAGAATGATGAGGAAATAGTGCCTGGCACATTTAGCGTTGTGACCTGTAACCAAGGAGCCAAAAACGTACAGTGGAAGACAGACAGACAGACAGCTGCTCTGGCAAGGCATGTCTGCAAAAGAGCTATGCACACACAGAAGGCTGGTGCTAGATCAATATCTCTATGTATTAAAATGAAATCAAAATGAATCAAAGGCTAAGTATCGAAATAAAAGCCCTTAAGATGATGGAAGACAATACAGGTTAAACTCCTGAAGACAAAGATGTAGGCAAGGACTATCTAAAAAGAACACAAACTGCACAAGAAATGACATCCATTATCAATAAATAGGACTATATCAAGTTTCTATCTGGAGCATGAAACAATCAACACTGTGAATACACAAGCTACAGAGTGGAATTTTTTTATTACCAGTAACTCTTGGGCAGAGGACATACAGGTAGCATATATATCAAATTCCAAAATATTAGACCTCTCAAAATAAAAGAGTCAGTGTAAAACTGGACATCTAAAAAGAATGTACTCTTCCTGAAAGCAGCGCAAAAGGTCAATAAGTGTATTTTGAAATGTGCACTATTTCTGGCTAATAAAGACATGAAAATTAAAACAACACTGGAAGGGGATCTTCAGATGGGGGAGGAAGATAGGGAACCCCGGTGTGTGTCACATATATGCACCAACTTCACACAAGGAATGTTGAGTATTATCTATGGCAAACATGTTCCCAAAGAAAAGAGTGGGAATCAAGATGGGTGTCGAGGGGGTGAGGGAATTAACGTGGTATGTACATTCACCAAGTTCCCAAAAGGAATTTAAACATTATGCGTTACGTAAACACACAGATAAACTTCTAAAAATGCCCAAATTCCATCGTACTCCAGAAAAAAATGGATTATCACCAAGAAATTAATAAAAACAAATGCTGATGGGATTGTGGGGAGAAAGCAACTCTTCTATATCATGGGGGGACAGGTAAAGCACTACAACCACAGGAGATATCAGTATGAAGATTCCTCAAACAACTAAAACTAGAAATGCCATTTTACCCAGCTAGCCCCTTTCTAGATATTTTCCCAAGAGTTATAGACATAATGTTGCCGAGATACATGCAAACTTATGTTTCTAACAACACGACTCACATAATCTAACTCTTGGAAATTGTCTATATTTTCATCAGAAGAGGAATGAAAAAGTAAATGTGGTTTTATATATAATGGAGTGCTACTTGGCCATAAAAACGATGGATTTGAATGATTTTTGAGCAAATGCATTCACCTCGAGACTATAATGTTAAGTGAAATTAACAAGACACAGAAGTTTAAATACCATATTATTTCTCATATGAGGAAGCCAAAGTCTAAATAGTAGACCAAAATTAGAGAAAAAGAATAATAAACATGGAGATCTATCTATTACAAAGAGTAAAGGTAACAAATGATGAAGAAAGGGGAGGTGAAAAGGAGTAAAATAATTAAGATATGTGCATCAAAGTCAAAAAATAAAACAATGATGCACAAGCCACAAAGGCTAAGAAACAATATATACATATAAGGGTTCCGATAAAGTATGAGGAAATTTTTTTTCAGTCTTCTAATTAGAGGAAGAAAGACTACAATGCATCACAACTGCAGTCAGCTCCTGATACACTAGGTTCTTCTTTGAAGGCCCTGGATTATGTCTTCAGAAAATGAACAACGTGGATTCAGCATGAGCCTCACACTAACTGCTGTCCCGCTTTAACTTAGCTCAGTCTTGGCTATTTAGATCACTTTCTCTGGCCAGCAGTGACAAGCGTGACCCTTGTCTGAGGGAGGATAGTATCGTAACATGAACAGTAACGGAACCACTGTGGATCCTTCCAGTGATATAGTTGGGTGACACTTCTTATTTCTCCTTTAACATCTGCTGCAGTTGCTGTCAGCACAGGGCTTATTGTGGGGTGCCTTCAGCCTTGGAACAGTGCACATGTGACCGAGTGTTTCTCCCTGAACTACGCCATCAGAAGCCAGCTTGTCTGGCTAGCAGGCACGCTCTGGTGACTGTCCATTCTGGCTTAGTAAATTCAGCTGCCAAAGGGCAGCGAGTGCAGGAACCTCCAGGGAACCAAACTCCTAACAGCAGGAGCTGAAATGCAAAGTTCTGGAGCCATTAAAAAAAAAAAAAAGTAAAGCAAATCTACCGAGTCACAGTGGAGCTTCCAAAGGAGACTAGTTCTAGAAGATTCCTTGCACTGAACAGTACAGAGCAGCCCTCCCAGCCCTCCCAGCCCCAGCCACTCCCTGATGCATAGACGTTTTAGGATTAAAAATACGTCATGAGGGCCGGAGGGTTAGCTCAGTGGTTCCGGCGCCTGCCTCGCAAGTGCAAGGACCTGAGTTCGATCCCCGGTGACCACATATAATGCTGGGCGTGGAGACACGCCCACCAACAATCAACACCGCATACCACAATGCCGGACGTGGTGGCTCACGCCTGTCATCCCAGCACTCGGGAGGCAGAGACAGGAGGATTGCTG
>PVIC010044560.1:0-14959 GCA_004025085.1 Thryonomys swinderianus
TTTTTTTTTTGAGACAGGGTCTCGCTTTGTAGTTCAGGCTGGCCCTGAGCTCACTATGTAGACCACGCAAGCCTCGAACTCAGCAGTCCTCCTGCCTCTGCCTCCCGAGTGCTGGGATGACAGGCATGAGCCACCACGCCCGGCACTGTGGTATGCGGTATTGATGGCTGGTGGGCGTGAGCCACCACGCCCAGCACTGTATGTGATTACCGGGATCGAACTCAGGACCTTGTGCTTGCAAGGCAGGCACTGGAACCACTGAGCTGAATCTCTTACACTTACCTTTTATCTTCCTTTTTATTTCTCTATGTATGAGCCAAATATGAGTTTCAGGCTTGCTTTGTGATGTAAATATTTTCAAGACATATTAAAGTACTTAGGATATATTATTAGGTTTGGCATATTGTCTGTTTAAACTATTGAAGGATGTTTATAGTAGGAACATCTTTGAGAAACAAGACATCTTACTGGAACACCAAAACAGTATGACGTGAAGTCACAAGAAAAATTGTGTGTAACAGTGTTGCCTGTAAAGATGATTACGTGTCATCTTTACAGGCAATACTCAAGTATGCTTGAGACATACTTTTGGTTTAAGAATTCTTCATTTTATACACTTATCTTTTTTATTCTGTGTGCGTGCGTGTGTGTGTGTGTGTGTGTGAGAGAGAGAGAGAGAGAGAGAGAGAGAGAGAGAGAGAGAGAGAGAGAGAGAGAGAGAGAAGGGTCTCACTTTAGAGTTCAGGCTGGCTCTGAACTCACTATGTAGCCCAGGGAAGCCTCGAACTCTTGACAATTTTCCTGCCTCTGCCTCCCAAGTGCTGGTATTACAAGCATGAGCCCCCACACCCGATATACTTATCTGTGAAAATGCTAAGTTAACATTTTAAATTCTTGAAATCATGTTGAAAATGTACTATTTATATAGCCTTAGACAAGAATACTAAAATGTTTTGCAATGGGACACTTGCTCTAAAAGCAGTGTTTAAGATTTCAGATGTATTTAGCACATTATGATCTTGACATTATCCCACTGACTGCATTCATTAATAGTCATTCAGAAGAATTTTGCTTGCAAATATCAAGTGCAACAAAAATAACGCTTTGAAACCCAAAATTCTTCCCTCAGAATGTTAGCTTTACTACTGACCACCCTTAGAGCGTAAATATTTAAGATTTTTACTAGTTCTTTTAGACTTTTTTTCTTTGCTGTGGATGTAAAAATTTTTGTATTTGTTTACATTATAAAGAAAAGGCAAACTGGGTGTGGGGGCTCACGCCTATAATCCCAGCACTCAAGGAAGCAGAAACAGGAGGATTGCCATAAGTCTGAGGCCAGTCTGGGCTACATAGTGAGTTCAGGGCCAGCCTGAACAACAAAGGGAGACCCAGTCTCAATGAATGAATGAATGAATGAATGAGGTAATTAATTTTTTAAAAAAGGAAGAAAAGGCAAATGATCATTATAAGCCACGAAGCCGCAAAAAATACAGCCTAGAAATCTAATATTAATAAAGCCAAAGCCCACTGCATCTGGTGGTGCAAAAGGAGGACTGACAATCTGAAATGTTCATGGAAGCCGAAATGCAGGCCAAGCAGTGATCCCAGTGTCTCTTCCCCTGGAGGAAGATGCATAATTTTGTAATTCACAGACAATGAGTTTTTTAGCCAGAGAACCCTGTCAGCCTGGAGAAGACAACTCTCAACAGTTTTATAAAGGATTCATATGGACTAGAGATGATCCTGATAAAATATATTAGTTTGAAATAACCTTAAGGTAGTACACAGATAGGTTGGTGAAAGAATGAGTCAGAAGGGCTGGAGATTTAGCTCAATGGTTCTGGCACCTGCCTCGCAAGGACAAGGTCCTGAGTTCGATCCCAGTAACCACATACAACAATGCTGGGCATGGTGACCCACGCCCACCAGCAATCAGCACCACATACCACAGTGTTGGGCGTAGTGGCTCATGCCTGTCATCCCATCACTCAGGAGGCAGAGGCAGGAGACTGTTTCAAAAAAAAAAAAAGAGCAGAGACAGGAGGATTGCTGAGTTCGCAGAGGCTTGCTTGCCTGGGCACCATAGTGAGCTCAGGGCCAGCCTGAACTACAAAGCAAGACCCTGCCTCAAAAAGCAAAAAAAAAAAAAAAAAAAAAAAAAAAAAAAAAAAAAAAAAAAAAAACAAAAAAAAAACAATGAGTCTGAAGGCAGTGAAATTAGTCAGGAGTATTGTAATAGTGAAATCTGGAGTTGATAAGAATTGTGAAGTACAATGAACAAGGTAGGAGCAACTATAAATTGGCATGCGAAAGACTAAATACCAGGAAGGGAAGATGATTTATTTGAAAAGGACAGAATATTCCATCAAAAGAATGGGAAATTATGAGCTGTCTTAGGAAGTGGGTATAGCTCTAATAATGAGATAAAACAGTCAGCCTGTCAGCCACTTTTGTATTTTCCCCTCATAATTTCTAAGACACTCAGAACTAAATTTGCTGCTCCGAATTACTTCTTCAATGTTCCTGCCAAAATCAACTCCTTTCTCCCTCTAAACTAAAAGATAGATCTTCATCTTAAATCCACAGATAGGCTTCAGTAGAGTCACAAAGCCCTTAACATTTGGAGAACACAGAAATGCCTCGGGACACAAACACCTCTGTTCATGAAATGCTTGGCCAAAGTTTGCTTCTGTTTGCGTCCGGTGATGAAAACGACTGTGGCCGTCTTCCCCTCGAGCACATGAGGGCAGCCGCCATTCCTGCTCTGACACGTGGCTCTGGCTCGCACTAGTCAAGATCACGGTGCCAGAAAAAAACGTGCATACTTGCTCGGAAGCTGGTTTGTGTACTTCTTACCACATACTGTGCTGCACGGTAGCATTCCACCCAGCAAGGCCCCAAGAATGCGCAGAGCAGCATGGGGGTACAAAGAAGGTGGAGAGTGGTAGGGAGGTAACTAAAATGTACAGAGTGGCAAGGAAGGTGACAAGAATGCAGAGCGCACCAATGCAGACAATGAGAGCGTGCAGAAGAACAAGAATGGTAAGAAGAAGGCAGCCTCTGACTTGTAGAAGAAAATTGTACAAAACCACGTGCATGGCATTCACGTGACTGATCTGGCCTCGGAGTACAAATACAAAGTTGCAGTCCTTGACCATGTGGCTAAGGGAGTGACACTGTTAACCACGCAGAGGAAACAAGTGCTGGAAGAGGTGAAAAACTTCTTTCAGGGTGTACGAGAAGCACGTTGCAGGTGATGCTGTGACCTGTGAAGAAGCCAGGGAATTGCACAGTGATTTACTGCAAGAGAACACTTCTAAAACGCATCAGGTGAGGAACGTAAAGCCAGTGGAGAGTAGTTTGATAAAGTCTGCAAGAGAAGTATCTCCACAGCGTGATGATAAGACTCGGTAAGGTTCCCAGTTCTACAAGGCTGCTGCAGAAGCCCACAGGAAATAATTTGTGAAGGCAGAAAGATACGTTGCCCAACAGGAATGAAACTGGGCTTTTCTGGAAGATGTCAAGCAGAATCAATATCATGAAGAAGGAAAAGACACTGCCAGGGCACAGGCCCACAGAGGATAGATTGGCTCTTTGGCTATCAGAACATGCAAGTGCCAAGCTAAAAATTAGGCCACGACTGTGTATGAATTCTTTGTGCAACAGAATCTGAACAAGACATGGTGGCTTAACTAACAGTCAGTTTGGAATGCTCTCACAAACTGAATCAGCGTGGTTTATGTGTGGAAGACCCACTTGAGAACTGTTGCCAATGGCATAAAAAGAACTAGAGAGGAAGGTCGTAAGCTGCTGATTTTTTTAGGAGAACCTTGTTGTGGTTGGTTTTCCTGATGCAAACTTGGCTGTTATTCTCAGAGGAGCTGTCGCCAGGAATGGCTGTTGTTCTGGTCAGGAGAGCACTGCTCTTCACTGTCCGCCTCTCTTCCTGGCTCCACAGCAGATCCCTCAGCCCGGTGCCACAGATTCTCTGGCTTCCACCACTGACCGTTGGGCCTTCACGGTGCAGATCCTTGTTACAGATAAGTGTGAGTTATTGCCATTGGCTCCAGGCCACTGGCTGAACTCATGGAAGATATTCCCCTGGGCTCTAGGCCTTTAGCTGTACTTGTACATGACATTGCTATGGGATCCAGGCCCTTGGCTGGATTCTTGGGATTTCTAGTATGTGGCTAGACCTCCTACACTCTGTTTGACCTTTTGTTATAAAATAATCCTATAAATCATGTGTTCTGCATTAAATCTATTCCCTTGCAAAACCCTGAGTACAACACAAGGCCAGACTGTCTGTAATGTGGATGGTCAATGCAAAAGCTTAGGTATGAAGGCAATCGTTCTTTGAATGACCAATGTAGGTTTACAGACCATTATGAAATGTCTTCCTGAAAGCCAACTGACTAAAAGGTGCCTTCTGATGCACAATGCGCTAGTATCCCCTCCAGCCATGGTGTATGAGACAGATACTGAGTATGACTTCACAAAAGCCCAGTTCCTCCTCCCACAACACACTTCTGCAGCATATGGGCCACCGAGTTACCTGCAACTTCAAGAAGCTGTACACAAGTACACTCTTCACTAGGTGTTTTAAAGTCACTAAAGAGATGTCCTTGACTCTGACAGAGTTCAGGAGGAAACATCTCAATCCCCTCCACTGTATCAGCCTCATGGACAAAGTCTGGGATGATGTCACGTAGTGGATATCAAACACAGTCTGGAGGAAATTGTGGCCAGAATGCGTCACAAGGGTCTGATGCACGGGCAGTGGAGGAGATTGTGCCCCTGGGCAAGAGTACAGGTCTGGACACTGATGGTGCAGACACAGAGGAGCTTGTGGAGGACCATAAGGAGGAGCTGAGGACGGAAGAACTTGCTGAACTCCAGACTGAGCAGCAAGAGGCGTGTGTTGAGAAGCATTCCACTGGGGAAGGGGAAGGCCGGGGAAGGCTAGCAGTGATGTGATAAAACCGTTTATGGAAAATGGAACAGGTACCACGATTCCTTTGAGAACCACCATCCAACGTAACTGTAATGAACGGTGCTGAATCCGATGCACAGTAACATGGTTTCTCATTGCCGGATGGTTACGCAGCACATGCAAACTTAAATGACATTAGACTTTCCTTCAAAACTGATCCTGCAGCTAAGATACAAAGAAAGCAGGAAACCCCCTAAAGGAGATCTCCGCAGCGTCCTCGTGGAGGGTGACTCTCCTTCAAAACAATAACCACCTCCTATCCACTTTCCCTTCCTCCATGTCAGAGGTTTCCTCAACTAAGGTTATTGTTACCTCTCTTCATATCATACTCCACTGTATTTTGTTTCATATTTTATGGTTTAAAAATACATACAGTTCAGAATGGATTAACCTTATTCACACTGAAAATTACAAGAAAATTTGATTAGGTCAAAATTGGTCTGTGACCACCTTTGTAGGGGACAGAATGCTTTAATCTTATCTATATTGAGGCTTATTGGAAAATATAATTTGATTCACAACAAATTTGACTAGCGACCAGAAATGTAGAAAGAATTAAGTTTGTGAAACAAGGTACTAATGCACTTTGGATGGATTTCTATTACTATTAAACATGTGTCACATTGTAGAATCCTTACTTTGTCTTTAAATTTATTTTTGGAAAAGTGAGTAAGAAACATTTGTAAATATGAAGGTGGAGAGAGAGATAGAATTGTTATTGTTGTAGCACCTAAGAAAGAATAAATGAACTGGAATCACTATTTTAAGAAATAAAAAATAAAAGAAAATTCCAACTAGTCTGGGACTCAGTACTCACCAAATTAATTTGTGCAGTGGGGAGTGCAAATAAGCTTTTAAGAAAAATTTCACGCCCTATCATAAAGAATGAATCCCACATCACTGACATAGAGAAGTTGTGATGGCAGAAGACAGAATTCCTTAACGCCCATAGCCCATTGGTCGTCAGTAAACTAGATTGGACAGGGTGCACATGGGGACAAAAAAATGAGAAATGGAATCATTTTGTTGTGTTCTTACAGATTGTGGTAGTTAGGATTTGTAGTTACAAAAATCAGGAATGGAGGGCTGGAGATTTAGCTCAGTGGTTCCGGCACCTGCCTCGCAAGAGCAAGGTCCTGAGTTCGATCCCGGTAACCACATACAATGCTGGGCGTGGTGACTCACACCCACCAGCCATCAATACCGCATACCACAGTGCCAGGCATGGTGGCTCACGCCTGTCATCCCAGCACTCGGGAGGCAGAGACAGGAGGATTGCTGAGTTTGAGGCTTGCCTGGGCTCCATAGTGAGCTCAGGGCCAGCCTGAAACACAAAGCCAGATCCTGTCTCAAAAAAAACCCAATAATAATAAGGAATGGATTTGAAAGATGTTACCAAGGAAGAAACAATTAGATTTTGTGGCTAACGAATTTGAGGGGGAGAGGGGATCAGCAGGCAGCATGGTTTGGGAGCAAATTGCTGGCTGGATGATGGTTTCGTAAAAGGAAATAAGGTGTCTACGTATATACAACTGGTATACTTGGGTAACTAGCACTTGCCAACCCTCTGTTCAGGGGTACAAGGAACTCCCGTGAAATTTTTAACAATTGTCTTTTGTTGTTATTAGAAGGAACATCATCAGAAAGAAACACAACAATATCTTAAAAGAGTAGGCAATGAAGAAATAAGAAAAAAAGCTCAAAGATTATCTACCTAATAAACACAAGTAGTTTGTTAATAACAATACATTAGACACATACAGGTGGACTGATGAAGATAATGACCTTTGCTGTAATTTGCTTACGTTGTCCCTTGATAAACATTTATTTGAGCCTACTTTCCCCTTGACTTCATAATTCCCTTGCTTTTCTCTAACTGAAAACCAGATTAAGAGATTCCAATATTGCTGACCTATTTGGAGATTACCAAGGAAGCTGTTTAGTGTCCTTTAAACAAACAACACTGAGTCCTTCTTGGCACTATTTATTAATAAGAACCACTGTGTGAAGAAATCCGTGGCATTTCATTATCAGGGAAACTGTGCGGAGAAATGGGTGACATTGCACTGCATAATATGGAAATAGTTGGTTAGAAACAATTGCCTTAGATAGCTTGTGTGTTTGGGGTGTTACAGCATCTTCAAAACAATTCCATTGCTCCTCGTGTCTGGCTTCTGCCAGTACCAGGATGCTTATCCCAGCAATTCTGTAGTATAATTTCAAGTCAGGGATTGTGATGACCCCTGACTTGTTCTCCGGAGCTGCTTTTGCTATTCTAGGTCTCATCTGTTTCCAAATAAAGTTTAGAAATATTTTTTCTAGTTCTGTGAAGTATGCTAATGGTATTTTGATTGGGATCGCATTCAGTCTGTGTAACAATTTTTTGAGTATGACCATCT
This sequence comes from Thryonomys swinderianus, assembly GCA_004025085.1. NCBI lineage: Eukaryota > Metazoa > Chordata > Mammalia > Rodentia > Thryonomyidae > Thryonomys > Thryonomys swinderianus. The sequence goes on from PVIC010044560.1 coordinate 7,393, forward strand.
TCACTTCCTGCCCATGAGAGAATGCCTCTTCTATCTCCTTTTCCAGAGCATGGCGATTTTCAATATAAAGATTTTTACAACTTTTGTTAGACTGATTTCAAATATTTCAGTTTTAGTTGCTATTGTTAAAGTATTGCTGCCGGGCATGGTGGCTCACGCCTGTCATCCCAGCACTCGGGAGGCAGAGGCAGGAGGATTGCTGAGTTCGAGGCTTGCCTGGGCTACATACTGAGCTCAGGGCCAGCCTGAACTACAAAGCGAGACCCTGTCTCAAAAAAAAAAAAAAAAAAAAGGATTGCTTCCCCCATTTTTTTCTCAGTGAGTTTGTTATTTGCGTACCAGAATATTATTGATTTTTGAGTGTTCACTTTGTATCCAGGTACACTACTGAATTTGGTTACAAAATCTAGAAATCTTTTTGTGGAGCTTTGGGGTCTTCTATGCAGAGTATTATATGATCGGCAAATAATAACAACTTAATTTCTTGCTTTCCTATCTTTATTCCTTTTATTTCTTTCTCCTCTCTAATTGATCTGGCTAATGTTTTTAGAACTATATTCAATAGGAGTGGTGATACTGGACATCTAACTTTATTCCTGATTTTAGAGGGAAAGCTTTCAATTTCTGATCATTTGGTATGTTTAAAATTATTCTCAACAATAAACTATATTTTCCATGGAATGTTGAAATTTTTGTATTTATAAGTGAAGCAATTAATTTATTAATATATTTCAAAATGAATGTTTACTTAATTATTGCCTGAGTGGTAGGTCATATTAATATACAAAAACTATTCATTAGATTTCACTTTTTGACTTGGAAACCTGGGTATGGTATATTACTTTTCTTCACAGATGTTCTTAACCTCTTAATTAATTCCACAAATACTTACAGAACACCTTCCATTCACTAAAGATGTGTGGCAAATGAATGCAAAGATTAAAATTGCAGGGGTTTTGAGGAAATTAAAATTTCACCTCAAAAATGAGAATTTTACATATATTTTACTATTTCATATGATCCTTAGTGCATCTTTAGGTGAGTGTTATTATCATCATCATCCTCACTGTATAGATGCAGAACTTGAAGCTGAATATTTTTTATTACAATACTTGTTTAAGGTACAATAACTCTAAATATTTTAAGTAGAATTTCAAATTATATTCATGCAGGGTCTCTGCTCTTTTTACTAAATGATATTGCCTCCCTAATAGAACATTTTGCTTTTATTTTTTTCATATCTTATATAGTAATGATAACAAATACACATACAATTGCCTGAGGACTAATCTATTAATATCCTCCAGCGATATGCAAATTTTACTTTGGCACGCTCAGCCATCTTTGATTAGATGCCAGCTATATAGCTTCTTTTAGCTTCTTGGTGAAAGGATATAGCTTAGAAAATGGGGACGATTGTAGTGTAAAATTTAAGGTTTCAACAACAATAATGAAAGAGAAGGGGATCTTCCTGGATGGCACTGTCCGGGTGTCGTGTGAGTGCTCTTGAAAATACTGATATTTGAGAGTTATGGTATGGTTTCACCGCAAAAGTTGGTCCATCTTCTTCTGGATGTTCAATTCTGGAAACAGTGTTTCCTAAGACAGCATTCTAGTGACTACTCGGCATTCACAGATGAACAAAATATATTCTCTGAACTTAAAGAGTTTGCAGATTAATTATATTGGCAAGTGTATTTTTGTAAAGTTCTATGACCTCTCTGGTCTGGAGACTCGTGGACAGGATATATACCTAATTGTAGGTGTATTTGAGTTTTGGGCAAATGATTTTAAGTTATTCAATATACTTCTCAATAGTTCCTAGAATAACAAAGTCCATAGTCTACCCCATCAAATGAAAGCTGATTTCAATAAAAATGGCAATAAACTGCCTGGAGTAACATATTAAGTTTTGACTCATGAGCTCTTTGAGGCAAGAAAATCTGTCTAATTAATCTATTATCCTTAGTACCTTTCCCAGTGCCTTGTAAATAGTATGTGTTCAATATATGATGAATGAATACACAAATCATTCATATCTCAGCATAAACGAAAGATAAATTTTGAATGTAAAGAAAATAGAGTATAAATAACTTTAGGGAAGAAAGTGGAGAGGAACTCATACTAAGAGGAAGTTGATGCAAAATTAACCTGTTTTGCATTTTGTAGAGAGTTCAATTCTGGTTCACTGAAACATCACAGCTAACTCCAACTACCCCTTCACGACGTGTTAGTATTTTTTCCTGTGGCCTTATCAGAGCGTATGTCCTGTACCTTACTGATCTTTAAAGATCAAACTTCTTTTACTCTTCCCTAAGCATATAGTCTTTCAATGGGCCGCGATGAAACATACTCTCTACTGAAAAACAATACTTTCATCATGTCAGTGCCCATATATTTACCTGACTGCTATTCCAGTAACCTAAAGGGGTAATTAAGTATCCAAAATATGACACAGAAAAAAGTAAGTTGCTGAAGTTTATTATACTGCCTACAATACTGTGATCATAATCTAGAAAAGCCTTAGCATCAAGACTCTTCAAAAAAGGGCAAAATATAGTAAATGCCATTTCTGTTTGTCTTTCAGAAAAACTAAGTATCTCTTCTAGAGGGAAATTAAGAAAGGAAGTGATAATCTAGGATTCTTATGATGGGATTTAACTTAGTTTGATCTGTTTCTTCATATTTAATGGCCAAATAGACCACCTCAAATAGACCATGTTTGTAGATCTCACCAAGATCCGGTTTTATAATTCTGTACGATTTTTAATAGTTTAAATGAGTGTTATTCATTACTTTGGTTTTCATAGTAGCATTACTACATTAAAGACAAAACAATAATTTCAAATAATGCTAGCCTGTTCGGAAGTGGAAATTTCCATAGCCACTTCTGATTAATGAACAGGTTAAGATCCTGATAACTCTTAAAGTCCAGGTGTTAACAGTAAAAGTACTTTGAGCTTCTTTAGTTAGGGCACGGAAATCTAAGTACAAGACTTTGAGAATATTTTATTATTCTAATTTTTAAAAAGGATTAAGTGCAAGGCAACAGGATGACAAGTAGAAAAAAAGAGCAAAGTAACTCCAAAAACTAAGCAATAACTTGTGGAACTATGTCCAGGAGATGTTTATTTCACATGGATTATTAATTTAGCAAAAAATCCTATTTGTGAAAAATAAAAACAATAGCAACATTAGTTATGGTGAAGATTTCAGGTCAGTGGGTAATATTAAATGGACCTTTAATTTCTGTACAATAAAAAGTAAAAGCAAAAACTTTACATGAAGAAAACAATATTTGGGTTGACTACTAAAACCTTAAAAAATCTGTACATTAGAAAGTATTATGAAAAAATTAAAAGACAAGTACTAATACTGAAGAAATTATTTTCAATCAATATTAGACTTATATTAAGGATATATTCTAATAAATTCAAAGAAATGTTTAAAGTTTTAATTAAAAATAATCATAAGGGGGCCGGAGATTTAGCTCAATGGTTCCAGCACCTACCTAGCAAGCTCAAGGTCCCTGGTTCAATCCCCAGTAACCACATACAACAATACAGAGAGTGGTGGCCCCAGCAATCAGTAGCACACACCACAGTGCCAGGCGTGGTGGCTCACGCTTATAATCCCAGCACTCGGGAGGCAGAGGCAGCAGGATTGCTGAGTTTGAGGCTTGCCTGGGCTACACAGTGAGCTCAGGGCCAGCCTGAACTACAAAGCGAGACCCTGTCTCAAAAAAAAATAATAATCATAAGGGCTGGAGACGTAGCTTTATAACACTTTGCTTTCCAACATGCACAAGATCCTGGGTGTGAACCTTAGCAACACACACACACACACACACACACCTAGTAAGTGGAAAATTCATATAAATAGTTGAACTCCATGAAAATCTTTCTACATCTAAAATATATATATATATATTTTTTTTTTGGAGACAGGGTCTCGCCTTGTAGTTCAGGCCGGCCCTGAGCTCACTGTGGTGCCCAGGCAAGCCGCTGCGAACTCAGCAATCCTCCTGTCTCTGCCTCCCGAGTGCTGGGATGACAGGCGTGAGCCACCACGCCCGGCATTGTGGTATGCGGTGTTGATTGTTGGTGGGCGTGTCTCCACGCCCAGCATTCTATGTGGTTACCGGGGATCGAACTCAGGTCCTTGCGCTTGCGAGGCTGGCGCCGGAACCACTGAGCTAACCCTCCGGCCCCTAAAACATTTTTAAATATATTAAAATATTGTCTTCATGCTCCAATAAATTAAAACAATTAAATAAGTGACTTTAACTTCAGGAAATATTGAGTAGATATGTTTTTTTTCTTTCTGTTTCTCCCACTAAATAAGACAACAATCCCTGTAAATATTATTTTTTAAATTGAATTCTTTATTGGTACATTTTATATACCGCTCACAATCACACTTAACATTGGGGATTTGTACCAGTATATGACACAAGTTCATTCTCATTTTTACCCACATCCCTACCTACCCCACAACCCCCCACCCCTTATATACATGCTATTTCTTTTTCTTTCCAAATCATATTTACTCTTTCCCCTCATTACGTTTTTTTCTTAAATATATGAAAGCTATAGAAAAATATAAATAAAAACTCCAGGGCCTGAGGAATAATAAAAAAGTGAGTGTCCTGGATTTTTTTTTTTTTTGCCTCATATATTCCAGGTTCATTGCTGAGAAGTGGCAACCTACAAATGTCAATATGTGAGTCTTGAGAATCTCTTCTAAAGTCAAAGGGTCAGGAGAGGGTCACAAAGCAATGTCCCCCCCAAAAAACCCATATAGATAGTAATGTTTCTTCACTAATTGAATGCTACGGGCAAAAGGATGACCCTGACTCTTCCCATTCCCCCCCATAACAAGCAAGGAGCCTAGGTTCTCTCCTTCAACAGCTCACAACAAAGAACGTTGGCAAGGGGAGAAGAGTCAAGCCTTTTATACTCACTGAGAAGTCACAAGTTCCTTACCAACTGTGAGGACCCCATGTGGAGGTTGGACTAACACCAGGGTATGATAGTGAACGGACATGCCTCATCCTAATGGCTATGGTGTAATCAGATAATTATTAGTGGCGAGAGAACACTCAGCATTGCTAATAAGGAATGAAGATAGCACATTTCACAAGGACAGTGGTGACCACAAGGTAGCCAAAACAAGGAACTATCCCCACATATCAAAAGGAATAGTGAAAAAATAAACTTTCATCTTATCTTCCAATAAGAAAAGAGTGTCCCTTTCAACACAGAAGTAATGTGAATGAACTAAGAGAACGTTTAGTTAATATTCAGTCTCTCATAGCATAATCCGATAATACATAATATAAAATATTCATTTACCAATAGATCACAAGAATCAAAAAGTAATCATAGATACCAACGTTGAGCTGAGATGGCTATTAAAATTGCCTGGTAATGATTTTAAAGTAGCTCATAAAATATCTCATTATTCAAAATATATTTCATCCAAAGTCTTAAGAGTCCCAGCATTAATGAAAAGTCAAAGTCTAAAATGGCCTCTGAGACTTAAAGCAAACTCTTATCTTTGAGCACCGGTGAAAAACAAAAAGAAGTTTAAATACTCACAGCACAATTCCAAATGAGGAGAACAAGAGGATAGAAAGGAATCAGACTAAAGCAGTACCAAAACCCAGCAGGACAAATATTAAATGCCATAGTTTGGTATCCAGCCACCTGGGCAGATGGTAGCACTACGGGGGTACCAGTGAGTACGAACAGCCTCACGCCTGCAACATGGCTAGTTGTGGCCCACATGGTATCTCCTGGGCTGGTTCAGCTCACTTCCCTCGGTTTCCCTCATCACCTGCCCAACGTGTTCTCGGCATCACCGCATTTGTGGGGTCTTCACCGCACTTTTGGCATCAATCTCATGGCTTCATATACTACCTTACCAGGGGCACACTGCCTGTCCTCCCAGACCTTCCTGAATAATCTGAGTGGAAGCCTTCACGATCCCATAACTTTTGCACTATTTGTAACTGCAATCTAAACACTGTGTGGATGATGCCTCCAGATCAAGCAGTAGCCAGGAACCGTTGGATCATAGCAACCTCAGCCTCTGAGTTCTGCACCTAGGAGCCTGAGTGCAGTGCTATGAATCCCAGGAAACCAATTCCTGAGTCAGTCTTTCTCTAGCCTGGAGCCAGAATATTCTTTTTTTTTTTTTTTTTTTTTGAGACAGGGTCTCACTCTAGTTCAGGCTGGCCCTGAGCTCACTATGTAGCCCAGGCAAGCCTCAAACTCAGCAGTCCTCCTGCCTCTGCCTCCTGAGTGCTGGGATAACAGGTGTGAGCCACAACGCCCGGCCTGAATGTTCTTTTGATTGTCAGTGGGCATGAGTCATCATGTTTTGTTGTATGTGATTACTGGGGATCGAACCAGGGACCCTGAACTTACTAGGCAGGGGCTGGAATCACTGAGCTAAATCTCTGGCCCTGGATGTTCATTCTTTTTTTTTTTTTTTTTTTTTGCAGGGTCTGGCTTTGTAGTTCAGGCCGGCCCTGAGCTCACTATGTAGCCCAGGCAAGCCTTGAACTCAGCAATCCTCCTGTCTCTGCCTCCCGAGTGCTGGGATGACAGGCGTGAGCCACCACTCCTGGCACTGTTGTATGTGGTACTAATTGCTGGTGGGTGTGAGTCACCACGCCCAGCGTTGTTTGTGGTTATTGGGATTGAACTCAGGACCTTGTGCTTGTGACACAGGCACCAGAACCACTGAGCTAAATCTCTGGCCCTGGATGTTCTTTTTTACAAATGAAAGCTGTGCAGTTCTGCATGCTTAAATCTATAAAGCATGAAGACAGGCCATTTTTGTAACATGTTCAAGCCAGTTTTTCTACTGATTTCACACGGGGCACTTTTTTTTGTTTTTATTAGTACATGTTTGTGATACATAATACTGACAGTAATTCTGGAGAATTGGTGAATACACAAACCACATCATAATAATTCTTTCTTCTCTACTTTGCCTTTTCCCCATCTCCTGGCATCCTCAGCTCTCCTCCACATCTTACAAAGTCTACCTCTCTTTCCTGTCATCTGCCTTTTATTTTGTTTTTGTACATTATTTATATTCTACCTTTTTCATATAAGGGAAGCCTTGCAGTATTTAACCAGTGACTTCTTTAATTTACTAGGCACTATCTCATCCATTTTTTTGGAAATGACTTCAATTTGTCCCTTTTAATGGTTGAATATACATCACATTTTCAGCAGCACATCTTTTTCTTGTTTTTTGTGGGTTTTTTTTTGATAATGCTAATTTTTTTCAGCAACCACTGTTTCCATGGCTCTGACTTTACAGGTGCTTCCTGTGTAATGAAGCTGCATAATTTTCACATCTACTTTTTGCCCCGGTTTTCACTACAGATCTGGCGAAAAGCATATGACAAAGCCTGAATATTGAGCTGCTTTAAAATTTCCATGTGGGGGCCAGAGGGTTAGCTCAGTGGTTCCAGCACCTGCCTCGCAAGCGCAAGGTCCTGAGTTCGATCCCCAGTAACCACATACAATGCTGGGCGTGGAGACTCACG
>PVIC010044561.1:0-14915 GCA_004025085.1 Thryonomys swinderianus
GAAGGAAGGAAGGAAGGAAGGAAGGAAGGAAGGAAGGAAGGAAGGAAGGAAGGAAAGAAGAAAGGAAGGAAGAAAGGAAGGTAGGTTCTAGGCATCCTGTGACTCATAGCTTGCTGGACCTGAAAATGAGAACCTGGAAAGCGTCCTGCCCAGGGAAGAGCTGCAGCAAGCTGACTCCTCTAGGACTAGTGACTTCCCTCATAAAAACGCTCTAAAACTCCTGAGCAGCACAATCCCCAGGCACTGAGGAGCTGGAGTTCACATGATGATGGTTTAAATACTAAGTGTCCCCCAAAGACTTGTGTCTTGAGGACTTGATCCTCTCAAAGGCAGTGATGTTTAGAGATAAGGGCCAGTCGGACAATTTGATTATAAGGGCTTTAATGTTGTCATCACATCAATCCACTGATGAGATTGTAATTTGACAGCACTGTGGGAGGTAAGTGAAACAGGAAGTGGGGACCAGGTCAAGGGAGTAGGTCATGGGGGCGGATCATGACCTGGAGAATAGCCTGGTGCCTGGCCCCTTCTTCTCTAGCCTTTCCTTTTGATTCTCCTTCCTGGCCTCCATGAGGTGAGCAGCTTCCCTCTGCAACACTTTCTGCCATAATCCACTGCCTCCCCTCAGGAAACCAGCAGACCATGGACTGGCACCCCTAGAAACATGAGCCAGGGGTGGGGGGGACCTGCTACAGCAACAGTGATGAAAGGAAACAAAGTAAAAGGAGATACTGTTATTAGCCAAATAGGGAACACATGCCAAAAGACCACTAACAGTCAAATATGGGAGAGTACAATGGGGCGTACCACTTTTCTCATTGCTAAGACAAAACACCTGATACTCAAAAGTTTAAGGGAGAAGGTTTATTCAGCTCACGGTTTGTAGAGGTTTCAGTCTATAATCAGCTAACTCCAAGGCAAAATCAATTATAATTCTATAATCAGCTAACTCACAGCAGTGGAAGGCAGCAAAAACAAGGTTGGTTAACAATGTCTTTCTATCCCTTTTGCTTTGTCCACACTACTTGGGTGAGTGGCACTCACACCTTGAACCCTAGTGCCTTCAAGCTTAGTCCCACCATAAATCAATTCCAGCATCACACATTCTTGAGCCAATCTCCTCTGAAAAAGCTCTCCTAAAACCATATAAGGCTTTGGGGAACAGCTAGACACAAGTCATAACATGTACCAACCACACAAGTAGGAGCACCAGACAATTTGGCAAAGTAGACCAGAATCCGCTATTTGGCATCAAATAAACAGAAGTCTCTCTGCAAGAAAGCACATTATAATATTGCTTATCAGAGTAATGCAGCATTAATATCCACTGGGAGAAGGGCTTGCTGAGAACACCAGAAAGCAGACTGACATGGCTCGGATCTACAATATCTCCTCAGCCTCGCGTGTCTCCATCTGGAAGGTGACTGGATTATGGGATGCTCCACTCAGCAGGGGCTTAATCCACTGACACCTCACAGCTGGACATGCTGTCAGGAGTAGGCTGGTTGGAAGAGATGGATCACAGTGGTGTGACCTGGGAAGGCTATTTCCCCTCCAACCTTCTCATTTTTCTCTTGGCTTCCTGGCTGCCATGACGTGAGCAAGCCATTTCACCAGGGCGTTCCTGCACATAAACCAAGACTAGAGACAGGAACTTCTGAACTGCAAGTAAAATAAACCTCTCCTTCACTAAGCTATGGTGTCAAGTATTTTATCCTAGCAGCAAGAAAGTGACAAAGTCCCAGATACACAGTCATGAAAGATAATCAAAGATAAGGACAGCCATAGTATGTTTAAAAATTTAAACCCTGGCTACAAAAATATCCAGCCCCTTACCAGTTCACACACACACACACACACCCCATACATGTATGTATACATGTGCACAAATCAAAAAATATCTGGAAAGTTGGGAAATGTTTAAAAACAGAAGTACCTTTTAATGCCACTTAGTCTTCTTGGTCATTACTTTCTCCTTTAGCATTTTCTGCACACTTCTGCCTTTGATGATGATGTACAGTTAGTAAAAACAAAACAAAATGTATTCAGAAACAAACATGGCTGTCTTTTATGGAAGTATACAAAGCACAAAAGCAAATCTTCCATAATGCTCTGAAAATGGAGGACCCTTAGTCCCTTTATTTGAGAAAGGATCAGATAACTACAGCATCAGGGCTGGTTTGCCATAGTGATTCTACCCACACAAAAATAATTTCTACAGGCCAACTTTCTCAGAATCAAGAAGCAAGCTGTGACATAGTGCCCCAGGCCAACCCAACCTGAAAACTCAAGTGGGAAACTGAAGTTTAAGGAAACAGGGCAGGCAGTCAGGCCACAGTACCTCCAAACCTCCCAGGACTTCCTGCCTTCCTTCACAGGGAGCTAGCCCTCTTGGGAGGAGGAGAAAGCACACTCTCCTTGTGGGTGAGAGGCTCCAGGCTGTCTTAGATTCCCTAGGAGGCTCAGGTTGGTGCCATCTGAAGTCCACAAGAGGAAACTCCAGGCCCATATGGGTTGAAATCCACCAAGACTGTGTAGTTTCCTGTGGTTCTGCCTTCTGAGCCATGGATAGTTCACGATCCTCACCAAAACTGGCCAATACAGATTAGCACTATCTTTAAGTTTCTTCTGGTTTTCTTGTTCAAATTTTCTTACAGGCATCCACTATACCTCAATAATTCTAGGCACATGGTTCTGGGATCCTGGTTACCAAAACCTGCAGAAGCACAAGTCCTTTGTGTTAGATGGTGTGATATCTATGTAACAAGTCCACAACCTCCCACACACCTTAAATTCCTTCTAGGTCACTTATACCTAAGACAATGGGAATACTCTAGAAATAGTTGTTATAATGTGCTGTGCAGGGGATAATTATAAGAAAATAAACTCTGTACTTATTTAGTACAGATATAATTTCCTTCTTCAGTATTTTCCATCAAAAGTTGGTTGAATCTGAAGATACAGATCTCAGTCTTTAAAACAGTGTGGGAGACTGCAAAGGGTAAGGGAAAGTAAAATTGATTCAGGTAGATATACATATGCACCACTTTCCCAATATGAATGTAATTACTGTATATGGCAAACATATAATAATAAATAGTTTTGTTTGTTTTTAAAGAAAATAACCCTGGGGACAGTGGACATCATGTAATCCCAGCCAAGCACTAGAGAGGCTGAGGCAGGAATAGCAACTAGTAGGAGGGCAGCTTAGGGAGCACAGCAGGTGACGGTATGCCTCAGGGAGAGTGCTCCTGGGTCTGATCTCAAGAGAAAGAAAGGAGGGGGAAGGGGGATGCACAATACACCAGTCAAAATAAAAGAAAGGTTTCCACCTTCTTCATCTGTGACTCAAAATAAAACACTGGTTCTCTAAAAACAAATTTACTCATCTTTTGAGAAATAAGTTTTGAGATCCTGAGGTGATATCAGAAACGCAAAGGACACAGCTCAGGGGTAGAGGGTGTGCTTAGCACTGCAAGGCCCCTTTCAGAAGAGAGGTAAAAGGATGAAGGAGAAAGAAGAGCAGGAGGAATAGAGGAAGAAGAAGAAGGAGGGAAGAGAGAAGAAGTGAAAGTGGCTTTCTCAACATCAGAAACTCCAGAGAGAGGGGAGCCGTGGTGAAGAAAAAGGAAAAGAAAAAAGAGGAAATAAGAATAATTTAGACATATTTGGAGATGTCTTTTGCCTAAGAACTAACAGCTCTTTGCAATGTTTGGCTATTTCAGCTCCTGAGAGCCACTTAGCCCATTGTGCATTTCATATCTAAAGAGGAAAATCAGTGATGCTTAAGAAGCATTCTTTAATTTAGAAATCTACAAAGAAAATCATTAATTTCACCTCCAACTCAGTGAACAGCCTTTTCCACATGCGCCTTGTCAATAGTGTTCACCGGTCTCCAGAGACAAATGGGTCTTAAAACCAGCAGGGTCCGTCTGCCCCATAGCTGGGAGTCCCTCATGGTGCTTCCGCTCTCTGTACAGAATGCAGTACGGGCAGCATCTTGCTCTCCATGCCCCAGTGCACATATTTACATAAGAATATAGGTGTGCTTTATAGTAGACACACACAAGTCAAAAACCAGCTAAGGAAAGTTGCTTTAATGGTGCCCTCCAGCTTTTTTGGAAGATTGGCTTAAATCTCTTCTGCAAAGGGGAAAAATCCATTTCTCTGAGAAGGTAGATGTTTATTAAATGCAAATACTGATATTCGTTACCTAGGAAAAACGTCTCTCTGCATGTGGAATTTCTCGATAAAAAGCTTTCAAGTCCCAGGTTTTTCCAGATAAGGCCCTATCGGTGAACTGATGCGTGAATGCGCTGAAATTGAATTACTGTACAACAGCAATTACTTTCCACAGTACAGCTATAATGGGAATCAGTTCCGCAAGGAACAGCAGGTAGCTACAGGAAGGGGAAAAGCTTAATGCAAGATCTAGCCAATATCAGCTCCTCCCAAGGAGTCAGAGTATTTATTTTTAGGAAAAAACACTCTTTTTCAAGTGTCTGATTTATCGTTTTATCAGTGTAAATCAGAAAATAAGTGAAACTAGATTATGTTTATTTTCAGGTATGAACTTCTGAGTGTTTTTGAAATTTATTAAATATCTTTCTTGTGCAAGGTTGGAAAATTTGTAACAAACTCTTTAGAGAGCAAGTTTAGCTAAAACTAGCTTTTCATGTTTCATCCCAAGTCCAGTCCCCTAAAGTTCATTCTTTTAAGCTCTTCTCGTTATTTGTTTGGGGTAAATATATATATATATATAAATATAAATGGCAAATAAAACAATGTTTTATTTGACATGCTACCAAAACAGACACTCTCTTACCATCTTCTGCTGCCCCGCTCTCTCCTTGAGACTTGTTTAAATGGAGGTCTGTCCATCCACCGTTTAAAGTCACATGGGACGGGCCGGATCAGGGAGCCCAGGAAGCAGGAGGCTGTGGTCGGGCCCAAGCTGGGTGACATGGGCAGTGCGCATCCCAGAGTACTTTCACACAGCCAAAGGCAGAGCCGCTCCACACACTTCAATTCTTCTCTCCTTCTCTTCATCACTTCCTAGTATGACTCCTTTTGTCAGGTTGTGAGGCTCCTGCAGGCTCTATGGAGCACAGGATCCATCACAGACCATGACTTCCTTCTACCCGCGTGGAATCCATCCAGGACATCTGCCTCCATGACCAGAGATGTCCAGGTCATTCTCTGCCTCCCTAGATTCTCCTCCAACTACGCACTGCACCTGGGCGCACAGCTGAGGCTTCCAAGTGACCGACAATTCCTGCTACTCCTAGTGGAGGTGCAGACTTTCAAAGACAAGGTACGACAGAGGCAGCTGTCTCAGCAACTGAGGCCCCTCGGTGCACACCCGCTGCTCTTCTCCTCCTCTCAAGTGAGGGTGCCTTTCTCAACATCAGAAACTCCGGAGAGAGGGGAGCTGTGGTGGAGATGCTTCGTCATCCCAGGTGCGCCCTGGTCGGTGTCACAGACGTGCGTTTGCAGGTGTCACTTGGGAATGAAGGGCCCGGTGGGAGAGGCTGGGTGCTCCCATTTCCGCAGCACCCAGCACGGAAGCGGCTGCTGCCAAAGGTTCATGATTCCATCCCTCGTCCACTCGAAGGAGCCAGGAACTTGGAGAAGCGCTCAGCCTCCCCAGACGGAAGGCTCCAGTGGACATGTGAGAGACGGGAGAGAGCGCCTTGGGCTCCGGCGCGTGCACAAAGCCCGCAGCAGCACTGCCGCATCAAACCCCCAAGCGCTGCCCCCAAGTGGGTCTGAACAAATGATTTAAACCACCCGTAGCATTAAAAAGTGCTAGGAAACACGGTTAAGAAATGCTGCCATAATGACAGAACCATTATGCTAATGGCAACTGTGGAAGCTAAGATTATTTATAATTTGCCCACCCAAAAAAAGTTCCACGTAGTCCATTACCAACCGAATGACAGGGGTTATGTAACGGGCAGGCCACTTTGGGTTTCACATTTACCTCTGACATCTGACAGGCAGAAAATAGGACTGCCTGTGATAGGATAATTGCATAGTGGAGAGTAATTCAAATAGGGGACGAGCATGATAAAACCACTCTGATTCAACTAATCACTGGGAAAAGTGATGGAGGAAAATGATGAGATCAAGCCAGAAGAGGCAGAGAAAAAGTTCAACGCTGTTTCACAGCCAGAGGTGATGAGCTACACTGGCGGGCTGGGCTCCACAGTGCTCCTTCCCCAGCATGAGCTAACTCTACCTTGGCACATTCAAAGTGGTGTTGTTATAGCAAAATAAATTGCTATTACCAGTTTTTCAGGTGCTGTCTACACATCAATGAAAGATTTACTGACCAGTGTTGTTCATGAACCAGTGTTCTTTCTTCTTAACGTGTTCTCTGAAGTCACCTTGATGAGCGAGGTACAGTTGAGGAGTTCCGGGTACCGGGAAGGGGAGCCCCGATACCTCTTGGCCTGACTGAAATCGCAGGAGGTGACGTGGGGCTTGCAAATGGAAGGACCCGGGAGTGGTGCACCGCAAGGACAGGCCCAAACCTCAGGTGTGTTCCTGGGCCACTGGCTGCTCAGCAGCTCGCACAGGAGAGGAACCCACCCTCTCTTATAGCTTTCTGTTCTAGGGAGTGAAAGTACAATGACTCTGCTACCAACTTGGCTTTGAGGTCTTCGCTCTTACAGACCACACAAGCAAACAGCCACCTTTCCTGCTACAGAAATTAGATGCCATTAGAATATGAAAGAGTCACGGTCTCTGCTCTCCTGGCTTTGGCATAAACCAACATTTTCATTCCAAGTGCCACATGGTTCCCCAATGCTGCCAACAGGGCTGCTGGACTCACAATGGGGACCAAGCCCATCTCAGTGTCTCTAAACAAAACCCCAACGTGATACCTGGGCCCTGTCCAGACACTACCGGTGGGGAGAGCCACATAGCACTGCATGTGTTTACCAAGATGTAACGGCCTCAAGCCTTCCTGTGAAGGGCCGGTGTAGCTTTTTAAAATACACACTTCAAGGAATCCTGGCTGCCTTTATTCTGGAAATACTCTAATTCAAACATAATTTGTTTTTCTCTCTTAAAGGAATCACACCAACCATATCAAATAGTCTTTTAATCTCATTAATTTAAAGCAAAATGGTTTTGAAATTAGGTGACACAAAGAAGCCAAACTCAGTTCATAATCTGTCCTGTCATTATCTAAGGACTTCCTAAAGCCTCAAGACTCCAAATGTTAAATGTTCATAAGATGAAGATGGAAAGAAACAACTTTACCCAGAAGTAGCAGCCAATCTTCACTAAACATTCCTTTTTCCAGGCACTGCACTGAACACTCTCCACAGACACACACTGAAGTGCTGCGATCTCAGCACCAGGCCAGGTGCAGAAACAAAGCCCACTGAGTCCCACCCCTGTGACCTGGGCAAACGACTTCATCCTGCTAAAGCTGTGCACTCCTCTCTAGGACAATGCAACAGCTCCAAGCACTGAAGCTAGAATTCAGCGAGATGACCTGTGAAGCTGGACTTGAGGTACTGCGTCCCCAGTCAGTGAATAAACACATTACGAAGCACCGAGCTTTCCCAATGGTGTAACGGAGGAAAAGCCTTCCACGGGGTTATTGAGCAGCCTCCCTGGCCTCTTCTCTCCAGGCAGGACCAAGAATCAGAACAGTACCTCTAGAGCCCCTGTCCTTCCTACCACGAGCACCCACTGTCTCAAAGGAAGACGGTCCAGGCGCAGGGGCAGGACTCTGTCACAGAGCTTGTAGCACATCCACCCCCCGGCCCCCACCCCTGAGTTCCAGACACCAGAGCTTCCCTGTCTTTCAACTGCAAAAGTAAATTGAAGAATATTTACTTTCTTTCCTACTCTGAAATTCTGTGATTCACAAAGAAATGCAGCAAAAACAGCACTTCCCCCTCTCAAACTGAAAATGTTGTTACTAGTATTTAAAACAAAGCAAAAACAAAATAAAATACCCACACACGTATTTGGCAAGGATGCAGGAGAATGAGCACTCTCACGCTGCCCTACTGGAGGGGCATGTGAGTGACGTAACTTTGTTGGAGACAAACGATTTCATGATCTCAAAAAACTTCCAAAGTTGGTTGACAGCCTCTGAGCTGTCCTCTGGGTCTGGGGCAACATAGTGGAGAAATCAGAGTTCAATAGGGGTCCTCACATGGAGGGCTAAGGACGATGGGACACTGGTAAGCAGCCTAACTTCTTTCTCTCAGTCTCCTCTTGGAAAACAGGGGTAACAGCTATAAGCTACACTCTGTGAGGGAATGAATGGGTGAGTGAGTACATAGAAGTCCATGAGGGGACACCTCCCTTGTAGGTGTTTGGTCACTTGATTTATTGTGAATTTAGAAGATCCACTACAGCAACATGTATTTCAAAACTTGCAAACAATTTCAGTGTCCCCACATATAAGAGCAGAGGGATCATGCAAAAGGTTCACAGTCTGAATGTTTCATGATCGGTTAAGAAAACTGTAAAATACAGGGACACAAGGACATACACAAGAGTAGTAGAAACGAGTGATAAACTGGTGCAGGAAGTGAACAGGTATTGTAAGTGAAAACCAAGAAGGCATGCATGGAAATGCAAAGAAAAGAGACTGTAAGGAAAAGAACATGAGAATGTGAGCCATAGTTTTGTGCCAGATGATGAGAATTTTAGGTAATTCTTTTTCTTTGCTTGGTGTCTTTTCAATGTACATCAGACCCTAGATTTTAACAAACTCAATCAGTTCTTTGGCTATAAGTCTGGGCAGCTGAGATCTGGATGTTCACCTGGTTACACACTATAGATAACAAGAGGCAGATGGATCTTCAGAATTAACCTACCTAACCCAAGTTGTTCATATGTCAGGTTGGTGATAACTTGAAGGGTCACTGCCTTCTCAAACTGCTATCACAGCAGTATCCATTTTATAAACAGAAAATGGTCAGTACAAGGGATTTTTTAAAGTACTGTTTCTACTTTGGGTTTCTGCTCTGAGATGTGAGTTTCCACCATCCTCTAAGGACAGGAGGAGGACCATGGGACAGAAGGACATGCTGGAGGCCACTACCCTGTTCCAGGGCCCACTGTCACTAAACTATTTCTGTTTGGCTTGAGTGCTTTTTCTCTTCAAAGGCACTTCTGAACCTCCACAGAGAGGTCTCATCTTATTTAAGCAACAACTCCAGCAGTGACTTCCACTCACGGAACACATGAAAACACATGTGAACTCATGTGCAGGGTCTAGCCAAGTAGCTCAAAATCCTCTGATCTTCATGTTACTTGTGTAAGTCTTTCCATTTTACAGATGAGGCAATTGAGGCTCCATCCAAGACAGACAAGAGCATGCACTAAGCTCAGGTCACATTCATGTTCTTACTAAAACAGGGTTTCTCCTTTCCTGAAACAGGACATTCCAGAAATGTTTTACAGATGAGCAAAGGTATGGCCTTATCAAGTCTAAAGCAAAACATAGTAAGTTGTTGACTTACAAAAAAGTTCTGTTCCAGGAGAACAGTCATAAATTGGATTCATCCCTAAGTCTGACAAAGTGAGTCTTACAAATATACCTGTGAATACTCCCAAGTCAAATGTCTGCAAATCAGGGACTTCCATTAACTGGAACAAATTTGGTTTGGTCAATTAGGGTGAGAAAAGCTAACACCAAACATCTTTTATAACAAAATTATAACAACTGAAAGTTAATTATTAAAATTATGGAGAAAATAATTAAAACTGAAAGGTAAATAAACTATACATTAGAAATTTAAGACTCTTTAGGTTGCAGCTTTTCCTATAATCCTGTGCCAATATGGCATTAACAGGACACCAAAACATTGCCCTCAACTGAGAATATGAGAATCCTTATTTGGAAGTACAATGTAGAAATAAAGAAAGAAGAAATAAAGCAGTAAGAAATAAAGTCAGAAGTCATTTTGGAAATCCAAAATAATGCACATGTCTGTGTACTGCAGTTCCATTCATCCGGCTGAAATTAGGAAATTTCAGGGCGATCTCGCAGGTCAAAACAACATTGCCATTACAATGAAGATAAGGAGAGCTTCCAGCTTCTTCTAGACCCCACTGATCCACAGAAAGTTTCAATTCCTCACTTTACCAAGCACGGCTGAAACTTCTTATCATAGGCTTAATTGAGTATGGTGTACCCTGGAACAATCTGGGGCAATTAGAGAGGGTATTACATAGTTGGAGGGCCAGGCCCTGAGCTGAGAATTAGTGGCATCTCTGCTGAAGAAATAAAATTCTAAGAGGGAAACTGACAATAAAGGGTAACTGCTTTTCCTGGTTAACTGGAAAAAAGAATGCAAAATGGTTATATCACCGTCCACTTCTGTCTCTGAAAGCTGAGTTCCCCATCCCTGTCCTTGGGTAACACAGCGGAAACAGGGACCTTACCCGCACAGCCTCGGACTTCTTGTGAAACATCTCTTCCATGTTCTTTGCCAGCTTCTTCACTAGCTGTAGGCCATCGATTTCTTCTATGGCAACATCTTTCTCATATTCCTTGTATTTCTGCAAGGACAGAGGGCAACATTAAAAGCACATGACACTAGCACCTCAACTGAGATTTCAGGACATCTCTACTCAGCATCAACAAAAATACATACATACATACATACATACATACATACATACATACATACATTTATTTATTTATTTATTTATTTATTTATTTAGAGATAGGGTCTTGCTTTGTAGTTCAAGCTGGCCCTGAGCTCACTACGTAGCCCAGGCAAGACTTGAACTCAGCAATCCTCCTGCCTCTGCCCCCCGAGTGCTGGGATTACAGGCATGAGCCACCATGCCCAGCAAAAAATACATTCTTAATAGGGTTTTTCTGTTACACTCTCACACTTAGGACAGTGCACTGTATTTCATAATTATTAACTAGGGAAAATCATCCAAATAGACTCTGCTCTCACTGCAAACTTAACTAGCACCCAGGAAAAGAATAGACTCTCAGCTGGTCAAACACATTATCATCTGTTCACAAAATAGTTATGTGATCCCTGGTTTCCTCATATTCTCAAATAAAAACAATTTTTCACTGAAAACCTATTACATGCTCTGGTAGTTCATCTGTTTAAACTAGTGGTTGTCAGAGTGTTCCAGCAACTCTTGAGGGTGCTTGAGACCCTCTCGGGACCATAAGTCCTCCTTTTCCCAACAGTATATCTACGTGATCTTCTTCAACAAATCCTAACAGACCAAATACAAAACCAGATAATGAGAATCCATTTATGTCTCCTTCCAAGGGGTAAGTGAAAAATATGGTGAATATTCAAATACTTTTTAAAAACTTATTACAGCAAAAGATGCCTTGCCAAGAATTATTCAATAATTGTGCTCACCATAAGGAGGAATAGTTTGAGGTGGATTAACGGCAATGTGTTTACACTGTAATAATTTTTAATTTAAACATTTACCATATATTATGATCACATTGCATACATCAGATATTAAAGATATTTGCAAAATGAGGGAGAAAATGCCTCTAATTTTTCTTATTTGGAAAGTACAGTTATTTCTTATTATTCTGTTCCTGGAATAACAAATATTTTGAATTAACTACAGTACTGTCTAAATTTCTTGGTTTCAATTTCTAATATAACAAACATCAGTAGCTACAACCCACATAAAAAGAGCCTATAGGGCCGGGCATGGTGGCTCACGCCTGTAATCCCAGCACTCGGGAGGCAGAGACAGGAGGATTGCTGAGTTCGAGGCTTGCCTGGGCTACATAGTGAGCTCAAAGCCAGTCTGAACTACAAAACGACCCTGTCTCAAAAAAAAAAAAAAAAAAGAGCCTGTAGGGTAGTTTTCAATATATTGTTAGAGTGTGAAGAGGTCCTAAGACCAAAACGTCGGTTTAACTGAAGGTTTAATTTCATTGCTACTGGAAAGAAATGTTTATTAATAGTAATCTTCCAAATAAGAGTTCAAAAATTTTCCCTCTAAACATGAATCTGTTACATTACTGTAGTTACCAAAAGCCTAGGGAACAAAAATAATGGGACAATACGTGCACTTTAATTTGTGGGGAAACTCTGAAGCAGCTAGTAACTCCCCTTTCCAATCCCTTATTAGGAAAAACAAAACATCATGTCTTGCTGCAATGACTACAGCTATCTTTTAAGTGGGAAACATAAATGACTTTGAAACAGAAGAATAATTTTGAGATATAAATTGCATTTATGCCCCACCCCCTACCCTTTATCTTCAATAATGACGGGACTCTCTAACTTTCTGTGCCAGCAGAGGCAGCTTATACCCAAAGCTTAGCTAGGAAGGGAGTTACGTGTGCCTATATCACTCAAGACACATCTCTCCCCAAGTTCCCAGGTCCTTAGAGATCATAATGCTGGGTGCTCTGAAAGAAGTTTAGGGAGCAGGACTCTAAAGGGAGGAACAGCAGGAAGGGAATTCTTCAGATCACTTAGACTAAACAAAAGTCCCTAGAACAGAGCAGAGACTTGAGACATCAGAAAGTGGACTCTAGAAGCAGCAAATTCTCTTGCTAATCCAAAAAGGAAAGGCCTACACACAGAGTTCAGCACCCAGATACCAGCAGAGCAGTAGGACTAGGGTTAGGCCCTGTGACCTGCATAACGGAACTAAGAATTAAGTTGGTTCTGAAGAAATAAAGTACCACTTCTGGACCACATGGGTCCCAGCCAAGACAAACCCCTGTTATGTCATCAGTGAGATGTTCTGAACTGGCTCAGAAGGGGCAGCTGTGTGCTCCTCTCTGCGGCCAGAGACCATCTGTAAAAGTCACTCAAGGTTTTCTTGAGGCCACTCTTGTGTCCCTCACATGCAAATCAATATTCTTTCACTGAGTCCCCCCTCCCTCATTCCTGCCAAAGCTTCTCTGGTCCCCTGACAAGGAGTTTGCACATTTCATCTGACCACCCAAAGAATCTCTGCTCACCCAACCTGCCCTTGTACCTGGTATGGCCCAGGGGGACAGAGACAAGTCTCAGGGCTACTGCCTCACCCACAGCAAATACACATGGCTCGTGTGGCTAAGGCTGGCTGCAGAGCAGTTGTGATACAATATAAGACAAGGGAGATGCAGGGAAGGAGGTGGCCGCCTAGTCCTACGGCTACAGAGGATCCACCTCTTGCCCGGGGAGGAGACGGTTAGACTGGTCTTGGACTAGAAGCCTGGCCAGCCCGGTCCTGGCTCAAGCTAACATCATCCTCTGTCTGAACAAAACATCAGTGTGAGTCCCTGGAAACCTGCTAAAGTTCAAATGCAAGTCAATGTCTTTGGAGCCAAACAGCCTGAGAGTTCTCTGGTGCCTGCCAGATGTGCCCCAAAATCCCACAGCAAGGGCCAGTTTGTACTCAAGACTGATTCAATATAAAAAATACATAGACAAAAACTAATGTCAGTCTCTTATTTATGATATCAATGAAATGAACCTCTATTTAAAGTGATTCTGTGATTTCATGTGATCTACACAGATGCTTAAGAGAAAGGCAAATCTAATGGACACAGTGAATCTTTACCTAAATCTTCTGTTTCTTGTAGCAGGGCCTGATGTTCTGGTCATGTCTGCTATTTGCAGGTGCTTCTCTGACAACAGACTTTCGGAGGAAAAGGCCCAGGGACCCTTGCTGTATCTCCACTTTGTGAAAAGGAGCTGCTGACCTCAGGAAAGTGTGTCAGTACCCAAGCACTGCTCACACCTGTCATGGTGACTGAGCTCAGCACAGAGCTACCCGGCAGGTGCAGCTCCAGATCTGGGACACAGGCCACAGCTCACTGGTTCCACATCCTTCCAGCCTGAGTCCTCACTCCCCTCAGGACACGTATAAATGCATCCTTGCTACTAACAGGCTGCATACATACTACCTTCTTACCACCCAAGGAGAGTTAGCCTGTACCCAGACAGCAACTGACATTTCAAGATGTGTTGACGCCTGCTGGAATCAGGTCAGAACAACACAATGCCTTCATCCTACCAGGAGATGTTTCATTTTGTGGGAATCAAAAGAATGTGAAGAACAAAGAGCATAACCTAATGACAGCCATTGATCAGTCACAAGCCCTAGGTGTCTTAGAATGGTAACATGCATAAAACTATTAAAAAGATGTCTACAGTAGAAACCAAGCAACTGACCCCAAGCTCCTAGACAATGTGAGCTACAGGCCTTCCACAGAGCCAGCCGCAGAGTCACAGAATGCAGGAAATGTGTGTTACAGTATTTTATAAATAGTAATTGATTATTCATTGTTGCAATGCACTAATCTGCACACACACAACTCGGAGCCAAGTATTCACAAATGGCTGGGCGACCACAAACAATCCTTGTGTTGTTTTTTTCTTACCTGTATGTCTAACTTGTACAATGAACATACCACTTTGGAAATTAGAAAACACGACAATTGGAGTTTAGAGTAGAATGTGAGGCCCTCATCAGCAGAGCCCTCTCATCAGAATCTGTGCAGTTAAGCAACATGTCTTTGTTGTAGAATCTAAGGCAGTCAGGAACACCGTTCTATCTGTATCGCAGGCCTTGCATGGAGACAGAGACTCTGCATACACTCCAGTTTTCCCCCCTGCGGAGAGGTGGTATTAACCCTGTGATGCAGACGGGAGCTGAGGCACAGACAGGTTCATCAGCTGGCCAGTCAACCCAACACCCCTGGCTTCTAACCACTCTGACTTCTAAATTTGGCAGTAAAAGGACAGAACACCAACAGTCCAGAGGTTTGTAAACCTGTTTCACAGAGCCCATTTCCCTGTCATCAAAACCAGTCTACCAGGGCAGGGAATTTGGCTCAGTGGCACTGCACCTGCCTCACAAGTGCAAGGGGCAGAGAGAGAGAGAGAGAGAGAGAGAGAGAGAGAGAGGGACAGAGGGAGGATGGAGGG
>PVIC010044562.1:0-14971 GCA_004025085.1 Thryonomys swinderianus
GCCGGAACCACTGAGCTAATCCTCCGGCCCTGTTTGTCCCATTATTCCATGAATTGCTTCCTCACTGATGGCTGACTTCCTGGGCAATATATTTCTTGGTTTTTTGAGCTGTGGAGAAACAGAATGGTGGCCTATGCATTTCGTAGCGTGAGCATGGTTTTGTTCCACTGTGCATTTGAGAGATTCACCCGAATCAGGGGGACAGCTGGGATCCCTCATTTCCACCGCCACTGGGTACCGTGTGGGGGAGCCACGGCCTCAGGGTGTTCCTCTTCGCGTGGACAGAGGACAGCTGCCTGGTGCTCATCAGATCTCTCGGCCCAAGGGTCCCTAGGGGAGGTGCCCGGGGACAGAGGCGGTGGGCAGTCAGGCACGCGTATGCGAACTTGTCCGGGCAGTGCCAACAGCTTCCCAAAGTCGTTACAGTAACTTATCTCCCTCCAGGAAGAAGATAAGAGCTTGCATTATTCTACCTCCTGATGTCTGTTGGTGTTGTCAGAATTTGACATTTTGCCGATCTTGTGGGCGTGAAATGACATATTAAAAAATTCTAGACTTCCGTTTCTTTGACTCCTCACACGTTTGGGCATCTTCTCAACAATACTTGTTTCCTTGTCCTGTGCAGTGCTTGATTATTTTTAGTCCTTTTTCTATTGTGTTTTCATTTTCTTACTGATCCTGTAAGAGCTCTTTATATATTCCAATCCTAAACTGTATGCATTCCAAGGCTCATTTTCCAACGTGTGGCTTGTCTTTTTTAATTTTCTAGATCTTGTGTTTCTGTGAACAGAAGTTCTTATTTTGAACACGGGGGACTATATTGATGTTTTCCTTCACAGTTTGCGCTTATAGGGTCTTTCTAAAGAAATCCCTCTCCTGGGGTCACAGAAATAGCCTTCTGTATTTTCTTATAAAAGTGTTGCCTTGCGCATTTGGGTCTTTAATCCACCTGGAATTGATTTTGTATAGATAAAGATCCAGTTTCACTTTTTTCCATATGGATAAGCCACTGTCCGAGCTGTACTTATTGAACAGTTTATCTTCTACATTCTGTTCAGAGCCATGTCTTTTGTGGGTCATATGTTCCTCTGAACCGGCGTCTTCAGGCATTGGGACGCTCGCCGTACCCGCTGGCCTGTGCGCTCACCTCTGCGCCATTGTCACCACCTGGACTGCTGATGCTTCAAACGAGTCTTGAGTATCACTTCACACTGTGGCCACTGAAACGTGGAAGACCAAATCCCCGCCCCCACCCCCTTTATTCTTCTTGGGAATGTCCTCTTTTCTGCCCTGTGCCATGCCTTTTGGGGATTTTACTTGAAAGTGCATTGCGTAATAAATTAATTTGTGCAGGTATTTTATTTTATTATAGTTCTTGGGATTGAACCTCAGATCCTTTCCCTGTGCTGCCGTCCCAGGCCATTTAAAAATTTTTCTTTTGAGTCAGAGTCTCATTAAATCTCTAAGTTGCTCAGGCTGGACTTGAACTTTGGTCCTCCTGCCTCAGCCTCCGAGTGGACTGGGATACAGGCCTGTGCCACCATATCTATTTATACAGGCCTGTGCCACCATATTTATTTATACATACATGGCCGTCTCTCATTCTGCCTTGCATTCCAGAAATTATATTTAGGACTATTCTTCTTCCTCCTAAAGTACATCTTATAAGTCCCTTCAGTCAATAATGGCTCATTTGAAACTGTCTTTCTTGAAACATAATTTTGTTGTCTCCACAATTCTAGCAGTTGTTTTCCCTCGGTTCTTGGAAAATACTGTTCCACTGTCTTCGGGCTGCGGTTCTCACTCTTGAAAAGTCGGCTGTCTTCCCAGCCTTGTTTGTTGGCTGCAGTCTCTTCCTCCTCTCCAGATGTGCTCCCGGCCCTGCTTCCCTTCCTACAGGAAATCCATAGATGTGGAGGGAACCTTTGTCTCACGTAAGATTTACTGTGCTTTTCGAATCCGACAGTCACATTTTTAACTTTTCTGAAACAGGCATCCTCTTCTTGACGCCTGCTCTTTGCCTGTGGTCTTGATTTCCTGGTGCTGCTGTCATAGATTGCCTACGTACTTGGAGGCCTGAAGCAACAGAAGATTATTCTTCTGTCACCCAGAGGTCTGAAGGGTCCTGGGCCTGAAATCGAGCTGTCAGCAAGGCTGGCTTCTTCCGCAGCCTCCAAGGAAGGATCCATCCCTTCACTTTCTAGTTTCTGTTGCTGCCAATATTCCTCTGTGGCCACATCATTCCGATCTTCTAGACTGGTATTTTCAAATCCCTCTCGGCTGTCTTTAGACTGTTCATCTGTGTGTAATCAAATCTCTCTCTTCTCCCCTTTCATAAGATAAATGTGACTACAGTTAGGGGCCGCCCAGTGATCTCTTCCTCCTATAGGACACGACTTAATTACATTTGCAGACACTCCCAGTCCCCTCCCTGTAGCATTCACAATTCATGGGGATCAGGTCATAGTATCTTGGGGCATTTTTCAGCCCACGACACCCATTTCCTCCAAGATCCTCAGTCAGATGCAAGTCACACTGCTCGGTATGTCTGTGATTTCTTTTTCAGTTTATCATTCATCTCTGTGCTTCATTCCATGCAGTTTCTTCAGATTATCCTTCTCCCTGTATACTGTTTTTTGTTTGTTTGTTTGAGACAGCGTCTCGCTTTGTAGTTCAGGCTGGCCCTGAGCTCACTCTGTAGCCCAGGCAAGCCTCGAACTCAGCAATCCTCCTGTCTCTGCCTCCCGAGTGCTGGGATGACACGCCCGGCACTGTGGTATGTGGTGTTGATTGCTGGTGGGCGTGAGTCTCCACGCCCAGTATTGTATGTGGTTACTGGGGATTGAACCCAGGACCTTGCACTTGTGAGGCAGGCGCCAGAAACCACTGAGCTAAATCTCCGGCCCTATACTCTGTTTTTTAATCTAGCCATGGATTTTAAAATTTCAGTTTGTGTTTTTAATCTGTAGATATCGTATTCAGTTCACTTACAATCTTCATGGTTTCCGATTCCATGTTCAGTTTGATGAATTGATTTAATTTTTTAAATGAATGTGACTAGGAAAAAATTCCCGAGGTCTGTGAAATTGTACTGGGAAATGGTGAGAGAAATGAGACAGGGCTGGAGGGGGTGCAGGGTCAGGGTGTGGGGACCCCTCCAGAGCCCGCGGACAGGGCAGCGTCCTTTCCAGGAGGAAGACTCCACTCGCAGCACAGGAGACCGCAGAGCACAGAGGAGCTTTGAAAGGGGCTCAGGACCCCGGAGACGGGTGGGATGGGCGCTCTTCCTGTTGCTTCCGCTTCCTCAAGTCAGGAGGAAGGCAGGTCGTCAGCTGAGGGGAAGGAGGGCAGGGGGCCAGGGCGGTGAGGGAGGGAGGGGTGGAAACAGCCGTTTGGGTGCGTGGCGGTGCCAAGGACCTCACGGAAGGTGAGAGGCTGGATGTAAGGAGGACCGAGCACATGGTTTTCTAAACCACACTGACCAGCTCTTTTCACATTTAAAATCCTCCTCTGGTCCCTTTGCTCCAAATTCCTTCACATAGTGCTGGGTCCTCCACGGCCCCGGCTCTGCCAGGCCGGGTTCTGCCCTTTCCTCCTCCAAGGCCCAGAGCCACATCCGGGTCCCCACACACACTCTGCGCCCACCCGGCTCCTCCCACTTCCTGTCCCCCACACTGCGAGCACCTGGAGGCCTGCGTCACTTCTGCCTCCTGCCCTCCTCGCCCCGGTGCCCCTCGAACGGCTCCGTGACGACAGCTCCGGTGACCTCACTGCCCTCACCACGCGTTCTGCCTTCCTCACCAGGCCGTGTGCCGCCCTCTCCGTGTCCCCAGCGCCCTGCACCAGCCTGAGAGGACTGACTCGTGACCTCTGGGGAGAGCTGGGTCGGGCCTCAGGCGTCACCAGAGGGCCAGAGCTGGAGTCGCTGGCCTGAAGTGACAAGTCCAAAAGCAAGGACTCAAAAAAAAAAAAAGCTGGGGCCGGAGATTTGGCTCAGTGGTTCAGGCGCCTGCCTCGCAAGCACAAGGTCCTGAGTTCGATCCTGGTAACCACATAGAATGCTGGGCGCTGTGACTCACACCCACCAGCAATCAGTACCACATACCACAGTGCCGGGTGTCACCACGCCTGTCATCCCAGCACTCGGGAGGCAGAGGCAGGAGGATTGCTGAGTTCCAGGCTTGCCTGGGCTAGTGAACTCAGGGCCAGCCTGAAATGCAAAGTGAGACCCTGTCTCAAAAAAAAAAGCGGGGATGAGCTCAGTAGAACACTTGGCTAAAGTTTGTGAGGCCCGGGTTCTGTCCCCAGCACCACTCACACACACTCACACATGTCAAGAATAGATATCAAGGGTAAGACTCCCTGTTGAGTTCAAATTCAGGAAAACAAATGAAGTATCGAATAAGAGGTTAGTTCATAGGGGAGTGGATGTTACCCAACGCCGAGCCCAGGGCGATGCAGCCCAGACTGACATCCTGGAGCGAGGACCTGCGGTGTCGTCTAAGCCCCTGGCGGCAGCGTGAGGCCCTGAGCTCTGACCAAGAGAGGAGCCACTGTCGCTGCCCGGCCGAGTGTTTCCGGGCTGCCTCGTGACCCAGCAGGAGGGTTCTGTGAGTAAAATAGCGTCACGTGGTTGATGAATCAGGGTCGCGGGGGTGTCAGGGCACCAAGGCCTCGGAGCCCCTTTTAAAAGCACATCTAATACAGTAAGAGAGATCACAAGGGCGATGGGGGCGGCTCTGGCCTCACAAGGGGCCCTGTCCCTTTCCAGGGGCAGCCAAGCAGAAGAGTCGGGCTGCCGGGCCTCGAGGCCTGGCGTGAAAGCCCGCGCTCTGCATCCCAGACCTCAGTGGCTCACCTGAGAAATGGGAATGAAAACATTTTGCGTGCAGGAAGAGGGAGCTCCGGGTCCCTTCCGCTTCTTCCTCCCCGTCTGACGGCCATCCTTCGTCCTGGTGTCCTGTTGCCGCGGTGCCCCTTCGATGCATTTTATTTCAGCTAGTATTGCCCCTTTGATGCATTTTATTTGAGCTAGCACAGCTCAAATAAAATGAGAATGGAGTGAAATAAACAATGAAAATAAAACAATAAAATCTTTTGAGATTTATTACATATTGACAAGTAATAACGCAGAACAGAGACACACCCAGTACTTGGTCAGGCGGCACCCGTGAGCTGTCTCAGAGCAAGCGGCCGGGTGACCACATCTGGCTGTGACACCCCGCAGGCCGGTCCCCCAGAATGCTCCCTCGGTCACGTGATGCTGCTTTTCCTTCTTTGATTTTGAATTGGACTGTAATTATCTTTCTGCTGGTACCAATTTGCGTGGGGCTTTTCTGTACCCACCCTGCGAGCCTCCGACACCAGCTGGATCCCCGACGGTTCTGCTCCCCGTGAACCCCAGTTACACGCCTTGGCGGCCTCCGG
Source organism: Thryonomys swinderianus (assembly GCA_004025085.1). Lineage (NCBI taxonomy): Eukaryota > Metazoa > Chordata > Mammalia > Rodentia > Thryonomyidae > Thryonomys > Thryonomys swinderianus. Next base: position 5,428 of record PVIC010044562.1, read on the forward strand.
GCTCAGGCGGGCTGGCTGTGCCGCGGGAGCTGTCCCGACCGCCTCCTCGGGTTTCATAATTCACCAGAGGGGCTCGGACTCCGGGAAGAGCTTTACATGTGTTTACAGGGTTATTGCAAAAAGCAGAACTCGAGCACAACTAGAGGGAAGAGATGCCGGGACAGGGGCAGGCGGGCACACGCCGCAGGCGGCTCTCTCATCGCCATCTCTGGCATTCCATGGCGGGTCCTCCCGTGCCTGGCATTGACTAAGCCCATTAAGTGGCACACCTGCGCCGCTCCAGCCCCTCCCGACTCTGATGAGTCTGGTCTTTCCGACGCCAGCCCCTTCCTGAAGCCATCGAAGGACCCTCATAAGCCGTCTTATCGGAGTGTAAGACCGTCCATGCCACGGGCTTTACGTGCCCTGTGACAAGAGCCAGGAGCCAGTGAGGAAGCCCTTAAACAGGGACGTGGATGCCCCCCTGGCCACAGACCCTCCGCTCCCTGCTGTGCTGCGCTGTGCCCGCTCATAGACTCGCACTGCCTGCTCAACCTCTGTTGGCACTGGGCTCAGTGCTCCCTGCCTGGCGGGCGCTCTTTGCCCCAGCGGGGGAATCCGCGGCCGTCACAGAACAGTCCAATAGTGCTCGTGGGGAGCTGTGGGGCTGGGTGTTTAGGGCGGGGTGGTCCTCAGTTCCACATTACTTCGAGGTCTCTTGCAGTCCTCGCAGGCGTCTGTCTGTCCGGTGAGGGCTTTGGCGTCCCTGCGCTTTTCAGGGAAGGAACCAGGGGTCGGAGAATTCGAGGTCACTTCCTGGGTGACACAGCAAGTGAGGGCTGCGCTCAGTGGGGTGGGCACGTGGGCGCAGGGCTCTGTGATCCCGGCATGGCTTTGGGGCTCAGATGAACTCAGGGCTCGACCCTCAACAAGTTAGTCACTCGAGCCTCAGTTTCCCTATTTATGACCTCAGCACCAGGACGGGCGCGTCCCGGGCGCTGTAGGGCTGGAAGGGGCGAGCCCTGAAGGAAGGCTCCGTGCGTCCATCTCTGCGGCTTCCGGCCGACGCAGAGGGGCCGCTGGCGAGTCTCCAGAGCGGCCGCGTGTCCCTCCCTTAAGAGCCGGCTCAGCCCGCTTCCTCCGGGAAGCCTCCCCGGGCTCCCTGCGGTCGCTTTCGGAGTCCCAGGACTTCGGTGTATGGGAGACGCCTCCCCCCAGCCCATCGCCCGGTCCCGCCTCTCAGCGCGCTGCCCCCCCGCGCTCGGGACGGTCATCCGTGGCCCTCGCCGACGACCGCCGTCCGTCCCCGGCTGCTCGGGGCGGCAAAGCCAGCAAATTCACAGGAGCCTCTTTCCGTCTTCTCTGAGTATGAGGGACAGCGCACAGGGAGTGCCGGGCTTCACCCTCATACTTCTATTCCTTTTGCTTTTTGAGAAAGTATCTCAGTCCATTGCCCAGCCTCGCCTGGAATTTATGATCTTCCTGCCCCGCGCCCACAGTAGCTGGGATTTGCCCGCCGGTGTCATTTCAACTTTTTTCCCGTCAGTACTGGGGATTAACTTGGCACCTTCACCCTCTGCTACATTCCCGGGCCTTTTAAATGTCTTTTTTTTTGCTTTTTGAGACAGGGTCTCACTTTGTAGTTCAGGCTGGCCCTGAGCTCACTATGTAGCCCAGGCAAACCTGGAACTCAGCAATCCTCCTGTCTCTGCCTCCCGAGTGCTGGTATTACAGGCGTGAGCCACCACCTCCTGCATTGTGGTATGCGGCGTTGATTGTTGGTGGGCGTGTCTCCATGCCCAGCATTATATGTGGTTACCAGGGATCGAACTCAGGACCTTGCGCTTGCGAGGCAGGCGCCAGAACCGCTGAGCTAACCCTCCGGCCCCTAAATGTCATTTTTTAATTTTTAAATTTTAAGACTTGGTCTCCCTAAGTCACTGAGTTGCCAATGCCAGGCTCAAATTGGGACCCTCCCGCTTCAGCCTCCAAGAATGCTGGGCTGACAGGCATGCACAACCACGCCCAGCACCCCGGTGACTTTCTGGCGTACAATCCAGGCGCCAGTAGTCCGAGGCGTTGTGCAACCTGACCATACCTATCTCCAGAACGTGCTCATCAGCCCCGGCATCCCAGACTGTGTCCCAGTGATCACTAACTTCCCGCCACGTCACCCTCCAGCTGCGGAGTCGGCGGTTGGACCATCTTTGCATGTGTCTGGCCCACGCCCCTGGGGCACGTGGGGTCACATGACGCTGTTCTCTCGTGGCTGCTTGTTTCCCTGAGCGCAGCGTCCTCTGGGCTCCTGTGCGTGGAGCAGGCGGCCAGTGGCCAGAACTGCATCCCGTGGTACCTGGTTGACATCCTGTGGCTCTGCCCCGCGTGCCGGTGACAGGGGTGCTTCAGTGTGTGGCCGAGTTTCCTCTTTCCTTGAGGGTAGTGAGTCTTCCGGGTTGCTCTCCTCATGAGTATAGATTAGGGACAGGTATTACCGCAGCCCCTGTGCTGAGGGGAAACTGAGGCTCAGTTTGGGTAACTTGAGATCAGAGTCAGGATTTGAACCCAGACTCCTGTGGCTATAAACCCACTGTCTCCCGCTTGAACTTCTTGACAGCAGGAACAGTGTCTCTCTGTTCCACCGTGGACACAGGAGGGAGGGGTCGGGTGGGCACAGAAGGTCACACCCGGGTGAGCCATGACATGAAGTCTGGGGGTGCCCTGGTTGCCCTGGACTCGGCCCCTACCTTCTCTCCTGAGGGCCACTGTGTAGCCCTCAGCTGGTACAGTGCACGAGTGGGCACAGGGAGAGGGTCTGAACTCCAGGTCAGCGACTGACGTCCGGGTGGCAGAGGATGCACTTTGCTCCGCGGTGGCTTCCCCAAGCGGCTGGCACCATCCTGCCTGTGGCCCAGGACGGTGGACTCTCCCTGGCAGACTGGGTACGTGGGCTGAGTTCGGGCACGCCTGGTGCTTGGCCGGGCGAGGTCTTTCCCCTGACACACCCCGTGGTCGCCCCCAAAGGACGCCCGAAGGTCCGTGGGTGGGTCCTGTCACCTGGCAAGGGGTCTCGTCTGGCTTGGCACGCACCTCCACTCGCCGCCTCTGGGAGTGGCAGATCCGAGACAGGTGCAGGACAGAGAAAGAACGGGCTTTGGGTCCTGCAGTGGGACCCACCACCCGTGGTTGGGTGACACGTGCCAGTCACTTGAGCTGCCTGGGCCCCAGTTTCTCTCTCTGAGAAACAAGACAGTGAAATATGGGGATTGTATAAGGATTCAGATGAATGCTAGCACCTATTAGGGAACCTAAAAAATAGTCATTACTATTAATAACAATATTGTTTTTACTGCAATGATTTCTAACATTCTCCAGAGCCCACTCTTTGCTGTCAGGAGTTCTGAGGGCTCTTGTGTATGAGAACATCTCTGGGAGGGGCTGTGATGCCACCAGCCTCCGTCTCCGGGCACCTCAGTGGGCGGGGACGGGTGGCACCACAGGTAGGAACCTCTGCGTCAGAGGGACCTTGGCAAGAAGGGGAAGGAGTCCTGGGGGGAAGCGGGACCCGGAAGAGAGACGACCTTGGGCGGTGTCCAACTTCACCTTCAGCGCCCAGCCGTGGCAGCTCGAGTAGGCGGAAAGTGGGGACCGATTACAGCCGCGGTGCCCGAGTGCTTGGCAGGTGCAGCCCTCTGCGGAAGACCCACTTCGTCCTCCCGTGTCCAGGGCCGCCCCACTGGGAAGCAGCGGGGAAGGGATCTGAACCCAGGGCCCTGCCCCCAGCGTCCGCTGGACCCCGCACTCCGGGCGGGCTGGGCGTGCTTCCAGGCGCCCGGTTTATACACTGCGGCTTCCGCCCTGAGACTCCCGGGCTTCCTCTGAGCCTCACACCAGCCTTCAGGCGGGAGACAGGCTTGGGGGGTCTGCTTTCTGCTGCCCTCTCTGCTGTTGGAATATCACCCCCGAAGGACCCTGGGACTCCGAAGCTGTTCACCTTCGACATCACCCCGGGGACAGCGGGAGTGGCGGGGCCGGAGAGACAGACAGACAGTGAGCTCCTGGGTCCCTAGGGCTGGCTCCACACCCCGGGAAACAGGCGAGGCCGGGAAAGCCGGAAGAGCCTGGATTTCCTCATGGGTACCCCGAGGAATGGCACGCCCAGCTCCCGGCTGTGTGAGCCTGAGGTGGGGGAGGCGCTCCGAGCGGGCCGCAGGGCCAGGTGCCCGGTGCCCGGTTAGGGCCTGTCTCGAGGTCCCGGCTCCTCAGGCACCGGGGCTTGAGATCTGGAGTTGAGGGCCACGGCCCGTCCTCGGCTCCTCGCACTGGGCCGGTGCCTCTTATATATTCATATTCAATAAATGAGGTTTTCTGGAGATGGCGTTTCCAGTTTTCTCCTTGGAACAGTAGTAAGTGCTTGTTAAAAAGTGGCCCAGGCTTGCACCAAGCTCCTGGTCTTGCAGTGGGGTCTGCGGAGATAATGCTGGCAGTGTGCCTCTCCTGCTCCCGCACAGCGGAGCCATGTTACCAATTCGCAAAACAAAGGGATTTCAGGGCCGGGGGGTCAGCTCAGTGGTTCCGGCGCCTGCTCACAAGCGCAAGGTCCTGAGTTCGATCCCTGGTGACCACATATGATGCTGGGTGTGGAGACTCACGCCCACCAACAATCAACGCCGCATACCACAATGCCGGACGTGGTGGCTCACGCCTGTCATCCCAGCACTCGGGAGGCAGAGGCAGGAGGATTGCTGAGTTCTAGGCTTGCCTGGGCACCATAGTGAGCTCAGGGCCAGCCTGAACTACAAAGCGAGACCCTGTCTCAAAAGCAAAACAAAACAAAAAAAAAACCAAAGGGATTTCAGAAAGTAAAAAAACCCGTCTGCGAACCTTGGGGTACTCTTCTAGATTCTTCTCTCTATATATACACACACACGCACAGAGAACCCCGCAGTTAGAAAACAAACACACTTTCCAGATGGCTCATTCTAGTGATTGTTTGGCAGGGCTGGGGACTGACCCCTGGGCCTCGGTGCGCGCAGGGAGCACTGCCCCGCCGAGCCTCGCCCGACACCCCCCTGCTGCGTTTTATGGGGCGCCTTCCGCTGTCGCGAGGAGCAGGGCCTTGTCCCTGAGTGCGCCTGGACAGCCCGGAGTGTTCCGGCTGACAATGCGCTGGGGCAAATCAAGTCAGTGCCCGCTGCTGTACGCGTGAGGCCCCCGGAACCCGCCTGGAGCTGGGCTGGCAGGTGTGGACCGAGGCGGCCTCTGCGGCCCGTGCGGTTACGTCACGGCCATGAGGGAAGTCGCCGGGCCGCCGTGGTGACTTCTGGCTGCTGAGTAATTGCCAAATTGCACGGAGGACGATTAGGGAGCCATTTCCGTCCGCGGGCCTGGGATGAGCCCAGCGCACGCCTCTCTTCACGGCTGCCGGGCGGCCTCGCTCTGTCGCCTCAGCTCCGAGAGGCGTCCCTGTCGCCGGGACCCTCGGGCCGCTCGGGAGTTCCCCCTGCTTTCCTCAGAGGGGCTCCGGACGGCAGGCCGCGCCCGCCTCTGCACCGCAAGGGCCGGGCTCCGGGGCTCCGGCGGGGGCCTCGCACTGGGGTGAGCGAGGGAAGTGGGGGACATGGGCAGGTTCATGGGCACGAAGCGCCCCGGGCCGAGCAGAGCGTGCCACCCGGGAGACAGGCCGGAGCTCCCCGGGGCCGCGGCGGGTGCACACTGCACAGACTGCCCGGGGCCCTTTGAGCTGTCGGGAAAGAGCTGGAGCCGGGGGAGGAGCCCCGGGGAGGTCAGGCCGGCTCGGAGCCTGCAGGGTCCCGGCCCCGAGAGCCTCAGTTTCCCCGGCGCACGGAGGGTCTTCCACACAGAGGCTTGGCGAGACAGCTGGGGTGAGGGAGGCGCTAACAAAGAGGTGTCCAGTGGGGAGCGGGGGCCCGCGTCGCCCTCCCGAGACCCTGCGGGCCCTGGGTCTCGGCCTCCTGTCCCGGGAGCTCAGGCCGCAGCGCGGGGCCGGGCGCAGCTCTGCGTGGGGGGGGTGCCGGCTCCTCCGCCTGCGGACCAGGCTCTGCACCGCCAGGACAGCCGCGGGCCCCGCTGGCGCCCCGGCTCCCGAGGGCCCACGCCCTTCCGAGGAAGGCCAGACCGCCCCGAGTCATTGTCAGCCGACCGGCAGCTTGAGCCGCGCTTAGGCCCCAGGTGCCTGCGGAGGTGCGTCCGGCCAGGCGCTGCTGACGCCGGCTGAGCAAGCCCCACCTTCGCTGCCAGCTTTTTTTCCCTTGGCCGATGTCGGCGTTCCTGCTTTTGTGGGGAGGAAAGACGGGACATCTCAGAACCTCCTGCGCTGCTCGGAGCGTTCGATTCTCCCGCAGCATCGGGGGCCGTGGGCGCGCCCCTTCCTCTGTACCATCCGGCTTTACTGCTCCCTTTCATTTCCCCATGAAGAAGCCTGAAGGGAATGTTCTAGAAAGTGGAGCCTGGGGCGGGGCTGGAGGGCGAGTGGATTCCCAGCAGCGGCCTAGAACTTAGGTGCGGGGAGGGCTGCCAGGCGGGGGCAGTGGCAGGTGCCTCGCCTGCTTCCTACGCATGTAGGGGGTTTCTGGCGTGAGAAATCAGGACGGCGGTGGACACTCACCGAGCTTTGCTGACTTTGACGGCCAGGACTCGCCTCGGAGTCTCTAGCTCCCCCGCGGCCTGGAACTAGGGGAACCCACCCATCTTACTTTGCTTGGACCTTCCGGGTCCCGGCACTGGAAGTCCCACGTCAGAGGAAACCCTTTCGGCCCCAAGGACCAGAGACCCTCGGTCCCCTCGCCGGGAGGCTGTTCCTCAGGGACCTCCCACCGGTCCCAGATGTGGACTCGCATGTGCACTGCCCGGCTTTAGCTCCTCGGGGGCCACGGCACTGCTTTCCGGCCCACGCGTCAAGTTTTGGCATCACTTGCGCCAAATCCTTTGGTTCTTCTGGCCTCTGCTCAGCCATCTGCGAGCCCGGCTTCCTTCCTCCCTCCGCCCTCCTGCACCCATGGGTCTTCCCCGGCTGCCTCCAGCAGCTCCCCAGAGCCCCCGGACCTCCTTCCTCCGCGTTCAGTGCAGGGTACCCAGGCAGGGTTCATCCAGCGTTCAGTGCAGGTACCCAGGCAGGGTTCATCCAGCCCGGCGTGGTGCTGCACACCTGTCATCCCAGCATTGGGGAGCCTGAGACGGGAGGGTCGATGCTAGTTTGCTAGTTCGAGGCTGGCCTGGATGGCACAGTGAGTTCGAGGTCAGCCTGAGCTATGTAGCGCGACCCTGACTCAAAAGAACTAAAATCAAAACCAAAACTAAAACCAAAATGTGATCATGGAATGTGTGAGCCTCTCAGCCTTCTGGTCAGGGCTGCTCTGGCCCCCGGGAAGGGTTCACACCTCTAACCCAGGCCAACTCTGTGGCAGGAGACTCCTCCCCGGAGGCCCCTTGGGCATCTGGTGAAACCCGACCCTTCTCAGAATAATTTTTATTATTCTGAGGATGCACTTTTAGGGTATGCAATGATTTCTTTTTTCAGAAACGAGGATCAAACTCTGGCCCTTGGCTTTATGCAATGGAAATTTAATTCAAGGAAGTGCTGAATGCCATTTAGAGATAAGTGAACGTAAACAGAAATTTTGTCCACCCGAGTGTCATGGACTCCTCAGAATTTTTTTATTAATACATGTTTACGGTACATACTGATTACATTTATTGTTAAGAGTTGGTACATGTACCTGAAGCGCATCTTAATTCACTCTTCAGCCTCACCCTTCCTTCCGGCTGTGATTTTCCTCTATCTTTCTTCCCTCTACCTTTTCTTCTACCCTGCTTCTTTTTCTCCCCTATTATCTTTTACTTTGCCCTTTATGTATATTTTGGGTTTCTCATATGAGAGATACCATGTGATATTTAAACTTGTGTGTCAGATTTATTTCATTTATCATTGTGGTCTCAAGGTGCCTCCTTTTTCCTACAAAGGATCCAAGTTTATCTTTTTAACGACAGAGTAATACTCCACTGTGTATAAACATCACACAGTCTTTATCCTTTCATCTGTTGTTGGACATACAGGCTGCTTCCAAGTTAGCTACTGTGAATTATGCTGCTATAAACATGGGTGTGCACGGATCACTATAGTATGATGACATAACTCCTTTGGGAAGATACCTCAGAGGGAAACACCTGGGTTCAACAAAACTTCCAGTTTTAATGTTTTGAGAAATCTCCATCCTTGTTTCCATAATGGCTGTAGCAGTTTACCTTTTCACCTCTGTAGAGAAGAGTTCCTATTCAGCCTTGGTGCATTTGTTGTTATCTGATTTCTTTTTTTTTTTTCCTTTTGAGACAGGGTCTCACTTTGTAGTTCAGGCTAGTTCTGAGCTCACTATGTAGTCCAGGCAAGCCTCGAACTCAGCAATCCTCCTCCCTCTGCCTCCCGAGTGCTGAGATTACAGGCGTGAGCCACCACGCCCGGCTAATTTCTTGATGATAGTCATTCTTTTTGGTGTAAGATGGAATCTCAGTGTTGTTTTCATTTGCATTTTCTTAAAGGACAGAGAAGCTGAACATTAAAAAAAATTTGTGGTACAGGGGATCGAGCTCAGGACCTTGTGCTCATGAGGAGAAAGTGCTCTCCTATGCCCATGTCTTCAAGAATTTTATCTATTTTATCTTCCGGCAGGTTAAGTATTTCTGTTTTAATGTCTAGGTCTTTGACCCATTTTGATCTTAATTTAGTATGTGGGGATTTATATGGATGCAGATTCAGTCTTCTGTAAGTGGGTAGCCAGTTTCCCCAGCACCGTTTTTTAAACAGGTTGTCCCGTTTCCAGTGTAATCTTTAGTTCCCTTTGTCAAAGATCAGGTACCTGGGGCCGGAGATTTAGCTCAGTGGTTCCAGCACCTGCCTTGCAAGTGCAAGGCCCTGAGTTCGATCCCGGTAACCACATACAATGCTGGGCATGGTGACTCACGCTCACCAGCCATCAATACCACATACCACAGTGCTGGGCGTGGTGGCTCACACCTGTCATCCCAGCTCTCGGGAGGCAGAGGCAGGAGGATTGCTGAGTTTGAGGCTTGCCTGGGCTCCATAGTGAGCTCAGGGCCAGCCTGAACTACAAAGCAAGACCCTGTCTCAAAAAACAAAGGAGATCAGGTAGCTGACTGTGCTTAGAGCTGTATTTGCATCTTGTATTCTGTTCAATTGGTGCACATGTCTGTTACTTATCATTGTAATTTTATAGTCTAATTTAAAATCCAGCTGGGTGTGGTGGCTCGCACCTGTAATTCTAGCACTTAGGAGGCAGAGGCAGGAGGATTGCTGTGAGTTCAAAGCTAGCCTGACCTATATAGTGAGTTCAGGACCAGCCTGAACTGCAAAGTGAGTCCCTGTCTCAAAAAAAAAAAAAAAAGAAAGTCCAGAATTGTGATTCCTCCTGTCTTGCTATTGTTGCCTGGGACTGCCATTCCAGTCTTTTCTGGTTCTATATAAATTTTAGGATTGTTTTCTCTAGTTCTGCAAGGTATGTTATTAGTAGTTTTTTTTTTTTTTTTTTTTTTT